>CM077521.1:17675390-17740805 GCA_039654895.1 Mongoloraphidia duomilia | reverse complement strand
GCTGTCAGTAGGTAATAGCGGGCGGATCAGGGCGAAAAAACATAAATCACTATGGGAATGGTTTGCTTTTTCAGATCAGTAGTAAGACAGCTGTGTTACAATGGCTTTCGCGGATAACAAGGCTTTTTGGAAAAGCTTTATTTTGCTATATACAGAGCACATCCATGCAGAGCCGCAGTAAGGAAATCTTGCGCCTGGGGCCAACATTTTAATTTGCGCCCCCTCCCTCAAAAAAACAAAAAATGCATGATACGAGATTTTTATAAGAGATTTCAACATAAACAACTGAAAAACATAAAAAATGTTCACTAATAACTGCAATATAACCGTTATAAAAAAAATTCGGTAGGTACCTACTACTACCTATCTAACTACGGTCTACGAAAAATCAAAACTTCACTTTTCTGGCCTTCAATTGAGCAAATCGGTTTATTAAACGTTCATAATTCAAGTCTTTTGCTATAGATATTTCTATCGCCAAATTCGTTAGTCGTTCCTGACTCATCGAAGATCGTAAATAATTTTTTATTAGCTTCAGTTTACTGAACGATCTCTCACATGAAGCAGATGTTATGGGAATTGTTAAAAAGATTCTATACGCTATCACCATGTTTGGGTAGCTCCCCACTAATCCGAAATCATGAATTGTTTGTAGTATCTCTAAATGTGACATTTTGTTAACATTTTCACTTAATGATTCAAGCATTTGCTTTGCGCTTGCTATTTCTGAAACTAATTTAGCAGCACTCAAGTCACAATGGTATTTAAGAGCTAAATTACATTTCTTTGGCACTGAATATTCAATACGTAATGTGAAATACAAAGCATCAATAATAAGTGACAATATTATAATATATTTCATAATTTCTTTAATCTTTAGTAATTATATTTTGCAATATTTTTATTTATTGTATATTTTATATGTTTTGTCTAGTAGTAATCAGCCTGACACATAAAATATTGGCGCGCCTTTGGCGCCCCATAACTTGATGCGCCCGGGGCCGTCGCCCCCTCCGCCCTACCCTTACTGCGGCCCTGCATCCATGGACCATGCTTGTGGCAAATTAAGAGCAAGGAATATTCAAATAAACAAATGAAAAACGCGGCTTATGAAGCGCTCGTGGAACAATATCAAGAAATTTGTTTCGAGGCCGAAATAAAATACGTTCGCAAAAATATTGATTCATTGCGAAATGATTTTCGAAGGGGGCTAAATAGAAATTCGAAAAAGCAAAAGAACTGGAGCTTCTGCTGATGACATTTACGAGCCCATCCTGCCGAGCATTTTCTTCTGTGTGTACCCAAAACACAGACAAATTCGAAGCACTGACCGTACGTGTGTAGCTAACTACGGTTCCGTCCGTCGGACAGATCTGCCGTACATATTCGCATGTGAATAGCGCCCTTTAGGCTTCTTTACAAAGTGGCTGAAATCAAAACCAGCTGGACTGAATGACGTTTCAAAATAATTTAATTTTTGTGTTAAATTTACCTGCTAAATAAAAAAGAATATGTTACAGGTAAATCTATAGAAATGAGCGCCGCGATGGGAGGAAGGTGCAAAGAGGCGGAGAAGAGAAAAATAGAAAATAGAATAGAGGGAAACAGCATAAAAAATAATTTTGTGGAAATTTTGATGCATGACCTTGAAGTTGAATAAAAAAAATGGGTGTGTGCTTATGATCACACGACAGAAGTAATTACTTCAGATTTTCTAATTTTTGGTGTCATCTATTATAGCGCATTTATGAACTAAAAATACTTTATTACTGAAATACCAAAATTGTATTTTTAATTAATTCCACCTTGGTTTCAAAAAAATTATAATTATTGTCAAAGAAAGAATATAACAAAAATAAAAAAATATATAAATAAATATCATGTAGAATTTAGAAAAAAAAACGTCAAAAATTGTACGCTGCCATCAGGTCTCGAACCCAGGTTCCTATGCATAGAGCGCAACGACTAAACCAACTGAGCTATGGCTGACCAGTGTGTACACGATCGTTTTTATGATATAAGTATGTTGCGAATTCTTACGGTAGTAGTTGGAATTCTTACGGAAGTAGTTCGGACGCTACACATTTTTTCAGTACCCAGGCAAAAAGTGCATAACGCGCCTAAGGAAGTTTTTACTTCAAAAAAATTCTCCCTTAGCGGCACTATTGCATTTCATGAGACTGTTTTGCATTGGTTTACGAATCTGTAAAAAGAGTTGCCTGACACCCCGGAGTTTAATAGTGTCGTATGAGTGAAATTACTAATTTATAAAATAATCGTATAATTTTTCTGTTTAAATATTTAATAATTTTGTCTTTATTATTTTCCAATTTAACACGTTAACCCGCATGTGTATCAAATTTGATGTAAAAATTTTTCCCCAGGGACCGTGTGTATTATATCTGATACACGATATACTGGCTCTTTTTGAAACATTTGTCTATCGTATGGACGGCAGTTACCATGTATTTAAATAGGCTATCATATACTTTTGGTTTGTGGCAACCAAAATTTTTCATAGTTTCGCGGTTATGCAAGTAATCACTCTACAAAGTGCATACTCGTTGTACCACCTGTGTTGACAAAAAATTTGTATAATATAAGGGCGAGGCTCATAAAGTGTTACAAGCTAATATTTCAGAAAGTATTGGTTGTAGCAAAAAAGTTTTGACTAAAAACTGTTTGGTATCAAGGGGGGCGTATGTTGGTAAAATAGATTTTCTTCTCGATTGATATGCTGAGGTCGGATCAAGGTCACCTCCATTTTTTTTTGTCAGACCATGTGGATTTTTGTAGCCGTTATTGAGACAAATCCAACGACTTATGACATGAGGTTATTCAGGGTCACTTTAAGGTCATAAATAAAGCAGTTGTGTAATATGAAAATAACTAATTATTAATTAAAATAAATAAATAAATTCCTTTATTAGGGTTCGCCCTCTACTAACAATTGACAATATAATATAGGTACAGAATACTATAGATAGCGATAATAAAAAATAAAACATTTTAAAATTAATATATTAAAACACCAATGCTGATAAAATAACATATTAAAATAATGGTAAAAAATTTTCAAAACTTTTTATGTAATATCTAGATACTATTATTAAATTGACACCTACCTCAAAATTTAATTATCTTCTTTTTTTAGTGGCCATTTTTGAAGGAGGTTCAATTTTTTTATAAAAAGTTTTGTTTTTTATTTTTTAGTGGATTTGCATTAATTACATAGTTTGCACGTTATCGACTTCTGTCTTGATATTTACCTAATTAATAAACTAGGAAAAAACTACTGAACCGATATAAGTAAAAATTATATAGGATCACCTCGATATCTACCTAAATACAGCGGATTTGAAATCTTTCATATTGGTTAACCCCTCGAGAAGTGGCTGAACGTACATAAAAAATGATATTAAATACCTAAGAAGAAAAAAACTACCGGATCGATTTAAGTAAAAAAATTAAATGGGAGCATTCCATCATCTTCGTCGGTTAATCCCTTATGAGAAGTGTAGGCTCAACAAACATTAAAAAATAAATAAAATATGTATGCGCCGAATTGATAACCCTCTTTTTTGAAGTCGGTTAATAAGTAGTGAAAATTATTTTTAGTGGAGTGTTCCGGTTTGCTTTTTATGAAATTTGACCATCCTTGTTAAATTAGATAGGTAAAAGTAAACTTAATAATCCAAAGAAATAAAAAAATAACCAAACAATATTTATTTACCTGAGACAAAATCCAACAATGCGCAGGGCGTGCCAACCATCGTCAAATTCTTCATGAGAATTGGGGTTCAAGTGAAACCATAGCATGAAAACGTGAAGTGGCAAAAAGCATACTATGAAAACTGAAACACAATTTAATCTCAAAGTCAATACATAAACACTTATGCTGGGCTGTAGAAAGCATTGTCAGAAAATCTAGGTTGACAATGACCCTAGAAACTAGATTGTAACCACACATAATTTTTCTTCATATTAAGAAAAAAACATTGTAGAACAATATATTGAATTGACGCTGTTCAAGAAAACTGATAAATTGAAACGATATTTTTTTGGTATTATTTTCCCGTCGAAACAATTACTACGGGAGGCAGCGTTGCAAATGAATAAATTATTTCATACCGGCTGATAATTATACCAACGTTTGTTCTCGTCCACCTGATGAGACATCCAACCGTCAGCTGCGCTAGTAGCGGTGGAGGTGGTAGTTAGAGGGTGTCAATGTCGCCAAAAATTTAGATTTTAAAGTTATTTCATACCGCACCAAACTTGGTATGGTGATTCTTTATATAATAAACAATAGAAAATAACTGTCAGCTGCGTAGACAATGGGGGTAACGTTTTGCCATAGAACATACCGTGTCTAGATAATTTGAACGCCATTGAACAGTAAACGTCACGGTGTGTTCATTTTGAAATATAGATGTCGCCGATAATAAGAATTTGTTCTTCAAAGAAACAAACCCCTCTAGCGCAGTGAACATATTATATTGAATAAAATCCACGGTGCAAGGAGTATTTGCACCCAGACCCCAGTGAGTGATAAAATCAGTCGATGGACAATATCATGATAATATTATTATCATAAACGTGTAGTTGTTTTATCGAGGTTAAAAATTATTTATTTAATAATTTCAAATATAATATTTGCGACAAATACGTTTCTAAATAAAGTTTAATTTAAATACAAAGTCTAACTGTTTCAATGGTTGGGACCGTTGCACAATTTTTGTATTCAAAAAAATATTTGTTTGTTGTTTATTTAAAATTATTATAGGGACGATTTTTGCTTTTGTTGTTATTCGTTTTTGTCGTCGTTTCGCGTAAAATAACACAAAACAAACTCTTTATTGGATTAAAGAGAAATTGACAATTTCTCTTTAATCCAATTTCTCTTTAATCCAATAAAGAGTTTTCATCTTGTACGGAAGCAAATTTAGTTATTACTATTTTCATTCTACTAAGTTTTGGACAAGAAGCAAAAAACGAAGTCTTACTATACACAACAAACAAACTAGTTCTAAACATATATTCTATATGGAAATTATGCGATTTGAAAGCAGAATTGAAGAGAAAAGATGTGCATCTGTCATTGGAAAGGGTTTGTTTCTTTGGAGAACAAATTCTTATTATCAGCGACATCTATATTTCAAAATGAACACACCGTGACGTTTACTGTTCAATGGTGTTCAAATTATCTAGACACGGTATGTTCTACGGCGAAACTGACGTCTTTACCCCCACTGTCTACGCAGCTGACAATTATTTTCTTATTGTTTATTATATAAAGAATCATCATACTAAGTTTGGTGCGATATGAAATAATTTTAAAATCTAATTTTTTTAGCGACTTCGACACCCTCTAGCTACTACACCCACCGCGGGTGCGACGACTGACGCTCACTTTGGTTGCTGTTGATACTTAAACAATTACTAGAAATATGAATTGGTCGGTATGAAATCACTACCTAAAATGCAACGCTGCCTCCCGTACTAAATGTTTTTCTAGGCATTTTTACCAAAATTTAGTATGAAAAACGATATTCTTCCATGTAGATCAATAATTTGTTGTAGTGAAACTTCTTTGGCGAAACTAGTGAATCGAAATTACCTTGACACAAAAAATACCGACACGAAAAATAAAAAATTCAAACATGCATGTATAATGTAGTATTTATTATATAACCCTGTTACGTGCTCACGCAGAGCAACTCAAATGGCTATTTGGAGAAACGCATTGTCTACGATTTGGAGTAGGTACTTAATTATTAAATATTAAATTCATTGTTTTTTGTTGTTGTTTTTTCTTTATTTATTATTAAAAAAAATAAATTGAAAAAAAGTGCATATATTTTTTTAAATTTATTTATTTAAATTCGCATGGTTGACGAAGACGAAAAACGTTTTCACATCAACAACCGTGCGCTTATGTGGGTGAGGCGCACACTTGCCTTTTTTGTGTAAAGTCTAATAATAAAAAGTTTACAAAATGTTATAATTAGTAATTACCACAAAACACCAAACCATAATAAACACTCTCGACGTACGTTTCGCCAACGAAGTTGGCATCATCAGGAGATAATTAAAACTAAAGACTAAACACTAATTACTACCTAGTTGTTACAAATATGTGGAAGACATAACTATAGGTAGTAATTAGTGTTTAGCCTTTAGTTTTAATCATTTCCTGATGATGCCAACTTTGTTGGCGAAACGTACGTCGAGAGTGTTTATTATAGTTTGGTGTTTTGTGGTAATTATAACATTTTGTATCGTTACACCAAAGGTTCCACCAATTTTTATTAACAAAAAGTTTGACAATGAAATTATACTAGTATTCCTTCAATCCTGCAACAATGTGTTCTGCAGTCCAGCATTAAAATAATATAGATAAACCGAAGCACTTGTCTACATCGTTTATTTAAAAAAAATGTCTAACTTATTTTATTAATTTTTGTAATTAATAGGTGCAGGTTGAAGAAATAAAATAATAATACTTAGTAATTTACTTTGACGCAATAATATTTCTTTTAGTTCTATTTATTTAAAACTACGGTAGAAGAAAACATGTTTGTCGCAAATTACTAATTAAAAGTTATGGAGAACTTGCTTTCAGTGTTTTATTAAGATAGATGTTAAAACGGTAGTAGTTATAAATTAGCTCATGAGTGTTTTATACCTATCGTAGTTTGAAGTAAATAAGAAGCTGAAAGAAGTTATTTTAAGATTATAATAACTAAGCCTTTTCTCGATCAAAATTTCATTTATTATAATTAAAATAATATTATTTACCGATCTTCAAATAATTATTTCTTCAAACTGAAAGAAATATTTGTACCAACATTCAATACCAGTTATCACCATGGATGCAATTCGATTATAAACAAAAAACGTATCTACTAATTTTCTGTAAGAAATAACGTTACGGAGATATAGTGCAAAACCTGTTAGCATCCCTTTTTTGAAAATGGCGGCCAAATGGGGTGGCCGCCGACCCTGAAAACTCAATTTTAAACTTACACCAGGCCCCCCTACGCAACGGTAAAAAAAATCTCGTCCTACCCAAAATGCAAACCTAATGTAACATTTCAATGGACTATATGTTTTTGACTTTTTTTATCAATATCTCCCAATTTCATTGTAGGACACCAATTATATTGTATTCTACACTCCATTTCCAAAAGAAAAAAACAAAAATTAAGTTAACAATTAGATTAACAATCAATATTGTTATTACTTCCTATATACTGTACAAATTCACTATTTTAGTGAAATTAACATAAGGACATCAGACAATATTAATCGCCATAACATGCCCTTATTAATTATTGTAGAAAGGCTACATAAGAAAAATTTAAATGCACCGCCGGGAATCGAACTCGGAACACCCAATATCGCGTCGGGAAAGTTTCCAGTTACTCCACGGTGCCCATGGCGTACACTTAAATCTTTCTTAAAAAAAAAATAAGTTGTTAGTAATCAGTTTAGAATATTCGTGGAACTGACACTTTCAGGGCGTAGGACCGAAAAACCCTACCGGACAATTTGTAGGACAATTTGACCCTTCGATTTCAAAAATATTAATTAAACAATGAAGTAAAAATCAGCCCGTTAGTAATAAAATTTCAGACCTCGTTATTTTTACATATTGGGGGCGGAGGACTCGCCAGTCCACCCATCGCTTTTATAAGACAAGCGCAGCTTCCTGTTTTTTCATAAATTATCTGGAATTTAGCTGAAAAACAAAGTGTTATGTATAAAATTTAAAAACTCGCCAAATCAACATGTTTAGCGGCTGCGCAGAACTTTGCATACCTCTACCGAGAATTGTCGCAGAGAGAGATTTGGAGGACTCGTCAAAACTAAGCTACTCACGAAAATTCAGCTATTAGTAATCACTTTAAAATATTGGCGCTGTACCCCGGACTATTATGGATACTGTCAAAAAATAACTATTTCATTAAAAACGAAAGTATAAAATGCATTACCTATCTAAAAAAAATTATGGAAGAGGAATGTTTAACTGTATTTTTACAACTTTGCACAATTTAAATGTCCCTTTTGCATGTCTTTTATGTTTTCACATGCATAACCTGTCAATGTTTTAAGTCCATCCAAAATAATGTTTTGCTCGCCACCATGGGCACTGTAAAGCCATACAGTCAAACCGAAGCGACCGCAGTCACGGGCCACGGCCATGGCCCAATTGCGGCCAAACTCAACGCCAGGGCTCCGCAAAGCGGCCACGGTGGCGGCCGCGGCCGTGTTTGCACACGTGCGACCATACCATACATATCTTTTAAATCACTGCACATAGTCTACAGATAGGATAGCACAAACACGAAGATTATAATTGAAATAAATGAAATTTTAGGGCCGCGTAGCAAATTATTACTTGTTTATTTATCGAAGAGCGTTTACCAAATGACAATTTTGGTACCTATATGTTTCTCTACTTTTTTGGGTACAAAAAAGCCGCTTCAGGCCAAATTTGCTTTTGTGTATCAGCTGTAAAAAGTACTTATTTTAAAAATGTAGACAAGGCAAAACTCTGCAGGCATAGCGTTTGGCCGTGGCCACTAGGTAGAACGCTGTTTAGGCCGCAACCGCGTTTGCCAGGCCGTGGTTGGTTTAGGTATACTGGCAAGAATTAAGGTGTTGCCAATTACCACAGTTGGGCCGTGGCCGTCGCCGTGACCGCGGCCGCTTCGATTTGAGTGGGGCTTCAGTCCTATTCTATAACCACTCAAGGTCATACACATAGCGAATAGTAACGGGAATAAAACAAACAAATAATTATTAATTGATACGTACTTAGAATAAAAACGAGTACCATGCGTGCGACATGGCGCCTAGCGCGTGCCTGCGCTTGACACTGCGGTCCTTGTAATTCCCCGGGCATGTTTCGTGCGCTTGCGTGAAGACGCCTAGCCATCAGGATGTAGAAACAGGCGATGATGCACAATGGCAGGATATAGTATATGAGCGCCTTGCTGACCACGTTGTACTGAGCGTATGTGTCTGTTTGATTGAAGTTGGCTGTAAAACAAATGCATAATTTAGTATCTAGTGACAGGTCGATGTACCCTCGTCATCTCTTCTTTACACAGGCACAAATTTCTTTTGTTATTATTTATTGTTGCTTTGATTACATTAATCTCTGATATCATATCTGCAAATAATTATAGTGTACCTATATTTTTTTAATCAACTATACTGTCGAAAAACCCAAAAAAAACTGTTGAAAAATACCGTGTTCTGTTGTACTTATCCTATATTATTAAACGAGCTAATCTTGTATATACAATGCAGGGTGTCCCAAAAAGAATGGGACCATAGATCAAGTAATCATTGAGGAAGATACCTTTCCTTATGACGTAATACGTGAGCAGTTTTTGGAGAGACTATTAGGATCGCATGATCGCTCTACACTAGCGACACCCCTATTTCTATCCATGAACTAAACTGCCAAACCATAGGTTAAGAAAAATATTAAAGCTACCATACTTCTCTGTTTCTAGGGGTTTGGCAGTTTAGTTTATGGACAGAAATAAGGGTGTCGCTAGTGTAGAGCGCAACGATCATGCGATTCCAACGGTCAATCCATAAACTGTTTATTTAAATTTATTTAATAAATGACTGTCATTTAATATTTAAAATGTCAAAAATCTGAAAAAAGCTAAATTGGTTAAAAATTTCCAGAATTGTGTTTTTCATTATATTTTTTTGACTAAATTTTAGAAATTTCTGGTACCTATAATAATTTAAATGTTTTATAGCTGTTTTATAATATGTTGTATATTATGAAGTTTGAAGAATTAATATAATTGACATTATGTGCATTTTTTTATAAGTAAATCTTTTTGTGCGTGTGTATTATATTCGTTTCGTTGTAGATACCTATTTTTATTATTAAATATAGAGTTTTATTTCAACATATTGAATAAATGATTTGTGAAACTACACAATAAAAAGAAGAATTTATAGCTTATAAAAAAAATTACAGCAAGTCATTGTCATAGTTCTTTTTTGTATGTCCATTTTTGAGCGAACCATAAGCGAACAATTCATATTAGATAATAAATAACCGCATGAATTAATTTATTTAAAATAATGAACAGCTACGAAAGTTTAATATTGTGATAATAATTCTTAATATTGTATATTGACATTTGTCACGTTTAGATACGATTTTGAAAACTTGTAGGTATAAAAATGGTTTCTGTTACAATGATTTTCATAGTTCTTTATAACTGTTTTCTAAAGCAAATTTGTCGTCAAAAAATTAGCACGGTTTCTTTATTATATTATTTAATTTTTGAAAACTCAAATTAAGAATTGGTTATAAAAAAAATTATATTAGTTTTCTGTTACCATGGTTAGTTTCCAATTTTTATTTTGTAAAATTTTAAAATGTTTGTGGTACCAACTTGAGTCAAACAAATACATTTCTACGGTAAAAAAATAGACTTTATAACACCTCCTTGGACTTTATTTAATTTCTCGTTTACCATGGTTACACAACAATTAATTACGAAATAAATACGAGACCTTGAAAAAATTAAAATATATAAAAAAGCTATTTTTTTCGGCGTCCTGCATTTCAAGATCTTTGCTATAGTGTCTATGATCTTGGCTCTGAAATTTTTAACATAATTTTGAATAACCGTGGTAACGTTTTCTTTGTTAAATCATGTTATTGAGTTGATACTGTTTTTTCTCAATTTGTGTAATATTTTGCATTTTAAAATTTCTGACAAATTACTTTCTATTAATATTTCAAACACGTCCAAATTACCTCGCAGTTTTCGCATTCGGAGTAAGGAGGTTGCAGTTGCACTATATATTATATTATATTAAATGCTGAAATACTTTTTCGAATGTATTTTGAATTTCAAGAACAGTTATTATTTTTGGGGTATTTTGTCCACTTTTATATATTCTTCCCTGCATAGTCTCAAATTAAGATTGTGAATGATTGTGATAAAATTCGTGAAATTTTGAAACAAGCAATATAACATTTTTTTAGAATAAATAGAAATGTTCAGTTTCAGTTTTTTTTATAAAAAACAGCATATTTTGATAAATTTTTATTTTACTGAAAATAATTCCGTACTAAAATGGTAAAAAACGGAGCCCACAAATGGTGACAGAATTCTTTTGTGCCCAATACGCGATGTCTTTTTTTGAAAAATATTCAGTCCCCTATGAACATCAAAAAATAATGTCATAAATTCAAATATAATTCCAAAGCTACTGCAGATTCGCCAAGGTTAGCACCATGGAGGTTAGCACATTCGCGATTTGCACGAAAGTCGAAACCATTGCAACAAGGAGGTTTGAAAATATTTTTAATCGGAATGAGTCATTTTTTTACCGCTGATTTTTGTGGCAGCACCGGTCGAGCCTCAACTCAAATAGAGATGCATGATTAGTAAATAAAGCTCTTGAGAGAGATGCACATAGTTAGGTTGTCGGTTCTTTATGAATTGGAGGCTCCACGTTTCAAACAACAGACATTAGGTGTCTTACCCATATTACTTAGTCAATGATGGGACATAAAGTAACAGCTATTTCGAAAGTTGATATTAAAAGAGATACAGGGTGTCAAAGTTTAATTTTTATTTTTGATTTTCTTAAATAACTTTTAAAATAATTTAGGCATTATAACGAAATTTGGTATATGGGGATTTTTTGATATGAGAAATTCAAATCTGACCTTGGTGTGGCTCTTACTTGTAGGGGGGCGCCACTTACACACCTTTTCACTCATTCAAATAGTCATAACTTTTTTGTACGCACTCGTACTATTTTTTTGAATTAAAAATATGATTTTTCCGTCATTTTTACGTAAAAAAGGTATACATACTTTGTAAAAGTGGCTAGAAGTAACCTTTTTCAAGATATTTGCACTTAAAGTAATCGATGCAATGTGGTTTTAAATGGCAAATTTTGAAAATGAACATAGGTGGCTTTGAAAACGCCGGCGCGGCGTTATCATGGTAATTTTGACAGTTTTATTTAAAAATTCAATGTTTCTTATTAAAATGCCGCGTCATAATGATAAAAATAAAAATTAAACTTTGACACCCTGTATCTCTTTTAATATCAACTTTTGGAATAGTATGTTGATATCCAAAGTTATTAAATTATTATTTCTCGTGTCATAATTTTGTTTTTAGTACCATGGAAGCAGGGTTTACTAAACCTAATAGTGCAAATTTGCTCGATGTCAACACTCAAGTTTTTTTCACGTTTAACCCAGATTTCATTGCACTTTGCAGGCTGCAGCAGGGTTTCGAAATTTGAATTTTGAAAACTTCTGTGTAAGTATTTAAAATAAATGTTATATTTATATCAGTCGATAATTTTCAGAATATTTGAGGTTATGTTATTGTTACCCTATTTTATAAAATTGTACCTATGTTATTTAGTTTGGTAGTAATTACATTTGTTTTTTTTTCAGATCAAGAGTCTTACGGCGATTTAAATGTAAAATTTGTTGAAAATATAAAGTTCAAATGAAATCATATGCAGCTATGATGGTAGTGAATGAGGATTAGGACAAAATAAAATATTTTTGTGCTATTATGTATGTTTAATTTATTTTAAAAATTGAACTGAGTCTATACTCTATTGTATTCAGTCGTTCGGCCTGTGGTATTAAACAATCGAAAAATCTCTCGATTGTCTCATCGATTTGTGGTATCGGAGTCGTTTTTGATCATCCGATACCATGCCTATGCTATCGAATGATCGAAAACGACTCCGATTCTCCTCGTAGACCATCGACGATACAATTAATAAGCTTCTCAACTGAACAATCGAAAGATGGTGTATACCACAGGCCGATTAAACAATAGAGAAGTTTTTCGATTGTTCGATACTCAATATTCAAATCGGAGTCAAAAACGACTCCGATTCTCTTAATTGTTAAAATATCTCGCAAGCATATATCGCTACTAAGAAATAAGTAAGTAAAAAAAACATTTTGTACTTTCAAATAGAAAATATGTTTGTATATGTTTCAAATAAAACACTATATATAATTATGTACTTGCATTTTAATACATTTATATATTGCACGTAGTTTTCCATATCATTAGGTAAGTAGCTGAAATAATATAAATAAATATTTTTGATTCAAACATAACTTTAAAGTGTACGTAAAATAGTAGTTTTTTAGAAGCTATAGAACATATCTATCAGTGTAAGACTTAAGTACGAATGATCTTCAGAAAAAAATCGATGAGTTTGTCGGTATTTGAGAAACATCGATTTTTCTTCCAAATTGCCAATTACTTTCTTCGTATTTCAGCTTATATTATAAGGCACGAATATGAATGCCTTTTTTCAGGTGTAGTTATAGAAGTATTGCAACATTGAGGACGTAACCTCCCTTCATTATAATGTCATTGTCAATGAACGTTTTGTCAATATAAAAAACTATTAATAATGTGTCTAAACTAAGTACTATATTTAAAAGAGAAAAAAAATTTGCACGTACATATACATCTTTATTGTTTAATTTTAAATACTTTTGGAAATTTTGTCAATATAACCCTATTAAAATCTGGGCTCTAAAAATTAAAATGTACAACTGTCACAGTGTCAAGTTGTTTCATTGTTTTATTGTTTGCATAGCCTATCCACGACATGCGTACATATTTGCATTTCTCTCACACTCATGTATCGTGAACGCCGATGGATTTTCTCTGTTTACGTTTCTCTTCACCCCACTGCCCCCTCGTCATTTTTACTATTATCGCTTGAAATCACCCCTTTTAAAGAAATTTCACCAAAAAAAAAATAGCGGTAACATATCTGTGGACTGAAGGCTTCAATTAAAAAAAAAAATTATGTCAATCGGTTGAGCAGGGTTTGCTGGCGGATTGTCTAGAGAAATAGGGCTTGTGTTTTAAATATATAGATGTCAAAAATCAAAATACTCTGACAGTGAATTTTTAACTTATTAAAACCATGAAAAAATAACAACAATAAAAACTAAACATAATTATGTACGTAGTTTTAAATAATATTTAAATAAACAGGTATATTATTTTTATAATATTACCTATATAAAATATGTATAAGTACCGTTAAATGTAGGTAGTATGACGTATAATCTTACCTAGACCTTTTTTTCTCAAAAACGAATAACGATTTTGATGAAATTTACAGAATGAGAAAATAATACAATATCAATATTTCACAGCATATTAAGTAAGTACCTATTATTTTTATTGAACTCATCCGAGCAAAGCTCGGTCACCCAGATATTGTAAATTAAGTACGCTATGCATCTATTTATGGGAACACGCTGTTCATATTTTAAAGCTGTTTGTTTGCTTATTGGATACCATAAATTTCACAGCTGATATCAATATAGGTTTCAAATTAGTTTATTTCTCAAGATAATGCGAGTTTTCGACGATTTAAGATTAAAGCATCTTTCGGCCAGTGTTGCCAGACGTTTGGAGTCGTTTACCATCAGATAGTGTTCTAAATCCTACTAAAAGTTCCCTAAATTTTCCAATCGTCGCCGGCCGAACTGTATAACTTTGGCCACTTACCACTGACTTTCCAGGTCACTGACTAAAATCACTTTTTGCGGGACAGCGTATACAGTTCGCCCGTCGCTAATCGAAGTGTATAACTTTGCCTATTTACAACTGACGTTCCAGACCACAAACTGGAATCACTGTTTGAAGGACGTATGCAGATTTTACGTAAGTTTCACTTCTGTAGTGTGTAGTGTTAACTTCACGATCTTATAAGTAAACTAAAATTTACTGTGTATAACTTTTGAGTATTACATAAGTTACACTTACTCTGAGTGTCGTGACACCCACAATTTTTTTATTTGGTATAGCCTTTGTAAATGGAATGTTGATTGGTTGAAAAAGGAACTAATGACCGGTTTATCGTACATTTTAACCACGATGTTTTTTAATCACACTGTTAAAAGACGGGTTGCTATGGTAACGAAACGCAGCAACCAATAAACATGTAGCTGTCAAAATTTAACAGTGTGATTAAAAAACATCGTGATTAAAATATACGATAAACCGGTCATAGTTGTTTCATCTATTAAATCTCACTGTTCAACTAAAAATCTATAATTAAGGTTTTTTGAAAAATCTACTGGAGGGCTTATCCCACTAAACCGAAGAAAAACCCGTAAATTTAGGGGTAAATCTCTTAATCTGGCAACAGATTTTTTCCCATTGTTATAGACAATTGGCAACATCTATCTATATACGATTGGTTAGCTCTCCATTCGGCTGTATGTCCGCGACTTGACAAGAAACAAGAGACTATTTGCGGTTGTCATTTGTCAGAAGCAAAGGTAGAGGTAGATACGTGTTTCACTTAACCGACACTAATAGTCTTTTTGGCGTAAACTTTTCATCCTGCAATATCCTAGTACATTCTATGTTTCAAAGACAATACATTAATGTTACGAACGTGTTAATGGCCTGCAGACATCAACGACGTCCACTCATTTCGAATGTGAAACAAAGGCTTTGGCTATGAAAATTACATACTAATATCCAAACATATCTCTATGTATAAAAATAAGGATCCTCACTGACTAATTTTTAAATAAGGAACTTGAAATTCAAGGGTAGATAGTTACTCTTTTCATCTTTTAAATTTTTAGGAAGTTGACATATTCTATTTATTGTAACAAAACCTATTAAATAAATAATATGCATGCATGTGTGACGTATGTACCTACTACCTATCTATGACAAAGGCGTCCAGTAAGAAAGGATTTTTGGAAATATAACCTCTAAAAAGGGAATTAAAAAATTGCCGAAACTGTTTGAGTTAGAAGGTGTTCGATAAGTTTCCGATATTTGCATCTTAAGGGTTTTTCATACCTAAACCTAATATTTTCGAATTAAAATATTAGGTTTAGGTATGGAGAACCCTAAATAAAAGTGTTAGTAAATATCCGAAAGAATACATTTCCAGCAAAAAAATAACCTCGTTATATTTAACAATCATTTTACACGTGATTGCAGTTAGGTAAAAGAAGTACATTATTTTGAACACCCTGTATAATAAATTCATTTTTTATAACAGACATTGATTTGTCCGTCCATTATCTAGTGATCCTCAAAATTTCAGTTTGATAAAAGTATCTGTTTTGGCTATATCGAATTTTAGGTAAAGGTCTGCACGTGTCAAAAATTTCTAAAAAACTTGAATAACTAAAAAATTACTGAATTTTCGAGCATGGCTTCCCTTACAATTTTTATTCACATTTAGGTGCAAAATTGAAAAAACAAATAAAAATAGGGTGCTAGGTAAAAAAAAAACATAACTTTGATCTGCCACGCTTAAATGGGACAGGCTGTATAATTGAAAATATTTTTAGGTCATACACCATTAAAATTTATACAACTTTTGTATTTAAACTTCTTTTCTATCTTCACCCAAAATCAATATATCGGCCGACAACGCAAGTCTTGGAGACCCAGTATATAAAAAAAAAATGAGTGGGTCTTGCGATGCCCGACAGAACTGAAAACTTCAAACCGAAACGATTATAAACAATATTTTAAAATGTAAAGAACGCGTTATAGTGTAAAAAAACGAATTTTAATTTTGGGGATTAAATTATTTTGGGAGGCAAAGTAGAAAATTAAAAAAAAATTTTAAAGTGCATCATTTGACATATCAAATGAAAGTGCTCGTTCTGAGAAATATATTTTTTTTATAATTTTAAAATGCATAGTTTAAAAGATATTAAAGAAAATATACGAAAATCGAACATTCCCTCCCTTATCTCCGAAACTACTAAGTAAAAAATTTTGAAAAAAATATGAAATATGGAGCCTCACTCATAGTTTAAAGGAACCTAAACGATAATCCTAAGTTTTTTGAAATTCCCACGAGAAACGGAAAATAATAAGAAAATCGAGCATCCCCTCCCCCTTATCACTGAAACTACTTGCCTGAAATTTTGAAAAAAAATAGGGAATATAGGGCCTCACTCATAATTCACAAGAAAACCTAAACGAAAATCATAAGTCTTTAAATTCCCACAGAAACCAGAATAGTACGGAACCCTCTCCGCGCGAGTCAGACTCGCACTTGACCGGTTTTTTTATAATTTGCTACCCTCTGGGCCCTAATTTCAAAAATCGGGCGACATTAGGCTCAAATAGACCCCGATAGGAATTGAACAAAACAAAATTTTTTAAAATCTGTTCATCCGTTTGGGCTGTACGCGTGATAAAAAAAGCGTGACATAGAGATTCACAGACGTACAGACAAAGCGCATGTATATAGGCGCTTCTAGGTTTGCTTAGGTCGCGCCTAAAAAAGCGTAATTATCAGATTAACAGACAAATCGAGTGTGTATAGGCGCTTCCAGCTGCTTATGTCGCGTCTATAAATCTAGGGTGAATCTGACGACAGTTATCCCCGACAATATTTAGCCAGTGATTTCTATAAGTTTGTCTTGTAGAGTGAAAGCATGACGTAAGATAACAGTTTATAATCTCTACAAGAATATAGAACAGCATAGCGTTAAAATGTACAAAGCTTTGTGTTGTCGAGAAGAGCACGTTGAATCGACGTCTCGTCGACGACCGGTGCTAGGGGCTGCTGAGAAGTGATGCAAAATTGAGATGCGGGTACGTGTAAACTTGAGTAGCTTAACTTTATTGATGTTTAATTGTACTACTTTTCGTAAATGAGATTAGGGTGCTCGCAAGGCATTTTATTGTTGAGAAGTACTGAAAGATAAATTAAATTATTGGGAGTGCATATCAATGAAATCCTTCTTTTCTTAATAGTAACAATTTATATAACTAGTGGCGTAAGTGACGCGATTTTGCGATACGAGCCTAATGTTATGTTGCATTTATACCAGAACGAGTGTGTGTTTACCGCGCGAACCGAAGGTGAGTGTGGTAATCACACGATTTCTGGTATAAATGACACATAACCTTAAAAGAGTATTATAAAATTGCGACTGTCAGATCCGTCACTTTAGCCACGCGTTACATACAAAATTTTTTGCAACAACTGCTTCAAAAGTTCAATTTTAAGCAAATAAAACACATCCAAGTGTGCAAGCTTTCACGGCCGGCATTGTTCCAAGTCTTCATGGTTTCCGGGCTTGTAGGCCGTGGTCCGGTGGTATTTCTACCTGACGAAACGAAACGAAACGTCAGGTAGAAATACCACCGGACCACGGCCTACAAGCCCAGAAACCATGAAGACTTGAAATAAAACACAATTTGGATAAAAACTTTATTAGTGACATTATAGCAAAGTAATCTATAAAGTACTTTATATAACACATGCACGCTTTTAGTGTTTTTTCGTATCTGATTTGCGAACCTTAAATAGCCGTTTATTGACTAGTGACCATTATGTAACGCTTTTCAGTGCTATAATGGTTCATTATGTAACTAGTTACATAATGATCCATTATTTATTTATTTATTTATTTATTTATTTATTTATTTCAACAACAGGGTAGACACCCCAACGCTTTTCAGTGCTATAATGAAAAAACAGTTGCATAATGAACCGTTATGTAACTAGTTACATAATGAACCATTATGCAACTAGTTACATAATGAACCATTATGTAACTGTTTTTTTTTTTTTTAAATTCAATTAAATTCTAAAACCATGCATGTGTTATATAAAGTATAGTGTGCAACGCGTGTGCTAAATCTTTATGCGTCAGGCGCGATATTTTCAGCACTCGTATGCGGCTCGCGATGCACACTCGCCAAGGCTCGTGTGCGCTCACCTACTACTCGTGCTAAAAACATCAGCACTCGTATTCGGCTCGCGATGCTCACTCGCCAAGGCTCGTGAGCGCTCTCCTACTACTCGTGCTGAAAATATCGCGTCTGATGTATAAAGATGTATTTAGCACACTAGATACACAATATACTATTATTACGCACGTGTGTTATAAAGTAAAACAAAACAGTACTCCTTTATAGAACGGAGTGCGTTAAAATTTACTTTAAACACTACTGTTTGAATGCAGTAGAAGCTTTCATAAAGAATCACTTTTCAAACGGTACACAGCACTCTAAAAATTGTATTTTTGATGCAAGTGTTGCAAAAAATATATTAAATAAAAGAATTTTCATAAATGCCTACATAAGCTTACGGAAATGATTCGCGTGTTTACGTACATAATCGCTTCGTTATCAAGTTATATCAAATCCCACTAAAAACATAAATGTGAAAAAAGGGCCAAGTTCAGTACAAAGAACAGCTTTGTCGAAAAAAGAATTGATATCTAACTGGGTTAGATAAATAGCTTGAAATTAAATCAAGTCAAGTATAGTGAAGGGTATCAATTTCTTAAATTTTATGTATTAAAAATAATCTTACTGAGGTGGGTAGTTCAATCTTCAAATCGTGAAATATTAAAGTTTGGGAAACCTTGGTGTAAATAATGCGCTACGGAGTGCGCTACATTATGTTATCTCTTGCGTTGCTTGACATGAAAATATTGCTTTTTTAGACTAAAATACGAATTTCCACATTCCAAAACAAATTAAATAGGTAGGTATTGTAGGTACGTACTTCAAAACAGTTTGAAGAAAGTATGTCGCTATTCAAAGCTAAAGGAAGGTATAAATTCACTACAAGATTTATTGCAAAAAATGCACTTAATCGAACAACGGAATTCAATTACTCATTCCTATTTGTCTGACATCTTCTTGTGCTTTTATGTTTGGTCTCAGTAAACACTGAAACTGCAGGAACAGGGTCATCGTCTTTCAATTCAACAGGCGAAGAAAAAAAAACAATTCGAGTGCAAGTCGAACCTGTATGGTTAGTGTTCAGAACCATTTAGATTTTTCTGATTTTTAGGGTTCCGTACCTCAGAACGAAAAAACGGAACTTTCTCGTGTCTGTCTGTTTGTCCTATCTCCCCCTCTTATCTCCGAAACTACTGAGTCTAAAAATACAAATATATTTTTTAAGGATATTAAAGAAAATATAAAAAAATCGAGCGTTCCCCTTCTTATTTCCGAAACTATTGAGCCTAAAATTTTGAAAAAATAGGAAATATAGGGTCTCACTCATAGTTCACAGGAAAATTTAACCCCCCCCCACTTAACAGCAACCACTTCACTCGCTTGTACTACATCCCTAGATTTCTATGTCTATGGTTATAGATAGCAGTGAAACTTTAAATAAAAGCGTTTAAAAACTTACTTGCTGGGAAAGGAGAACAAACATAGATGGTCCTGTTGAATCCAAGCGGTATCGCTTGCACGTTGCTAAGAATGGCCGCCGGTAGAGCGCAAATGCCGGCCAGAACCCAAATTAAAGATGCGCACAGCACCGTCAGTGGTTTCTCCTGTGCCAATTAAACAGAAAACTACATTAGACAAGGCTAAAACAAAACTATATTATCCTTACGTATCGAAGAGAATCTATGAGAATAAAGTAGCACTTTGTTGGAACAATTGTACAGTAAACCCTCGTAGAACACAGTTGCTATAGGTTCCTATAATAGCGCGTGAAACCGTATTATACGGAAATAAGGACTAACTAGTAAAAGTGATGGTACGTTTCTAAAGCTAATAAAAATATACAATTTTATTTTTTTAATTTTTGCAGAAACTTAATTTTTATAAAAATATTATTATCTGATGTGTTGGGTGGAATTAATTTGAATTATGTAATATAGTAAAATAGTATAGTATATGTATTAGTATATTATATTTATTAGTAGGTATATTAGTATAGTATAGTATAGTATAGTCTCACCTCTGTTGTACTATACAGTAAAAGTCAAGTTTTAATGAATTAATGAATAAATGTTCTATAACCCAATTATTAATTCGTTTAAATCGTGTTATACACCTTGTCCCAGATTCATGTATACATAGGAAAAATAACATTGGGAACATTTGTAATTTTGTAGTAAGCTATGGACCTTAAGATCTAATGTAAAATTATGTACAGGATTACATAGAAAAAAATCTGTAAATCGGTTGACCCTGCGGGCCATCCCTGGAACTTCCCGCTATTTTCAAGCGCTTTGAGTTCAAAGCACTTGATAATATAACCAAATCTGAAAATTGCTGATAACAACACTATTTTAATTTTTGAAAAGATATAACTTTTGAACGCGTTGTTCGATTTTGATCTTCAAAACGGCATTCGACGCAGTTTTTTAAGTTCTAAAAATATTGTAAGAGGTACAAAAATGATTGGTTGAGAAATCTCGAAGTTATTTTGAAAAAACACTTTTTTCGAAATCTGTTGACTACGTAATCTCTCGAATGGATTAACCGATTGTGATCCACTTAACGGCATTCGACGCAGTTTCCTGAGGAGAAGAGCTGATTAAATTATGAAATCAATCGATACAATATTCTAGAAGTTATTTTGAAAAAACATCGTTTTAACAACTTTTTTTTCAGTTTTTTTGGAATTTCTCAAAATCTATTGGACCGAATCGGTTCAAATTTTTAGGAAATCTAAGTTAGGAGAAACCCTTTCGAATGCCATAAATCGCGATTCGATCGGTCAAGCCGTTCAAAAGTTATGAGAGGTTTACATACACACACACACACACATGTATGTATGTGTGTGTGTGTGTGTGTATGTAAACCTCTCATAACTTTTGAGAGGTTTACATACACACACACACACACATACATACACACAGACAAACTGACATCACCGTAAAAATAGTGAGAATAGCTTCCTAGGATCACAAAACGTCGAGATCTGATGAAAACTCGATTTTCGAAAATCGGGGTGAAATCAATAACTTCCCTATTTTTGAAAATTTTCAATTTTCTTAGCGGGAAGTTAAAAAATAGGAGAGTGAATTTTTTAAACGATTTTCCATAGCGGTTGACTATTAAGAGTAACTCGGAACCTTCTTAATAAAAAAATCAAAGCGTCTATTACATACTTATTATTATTTACATTAGGTCTTATGGCCCATAGCTTACTACAAAATTGTAAATATTTTCCTTATGTATACATCAATCTGAGACACGGTGTATAACTTAGTGTTGTGCGATGCTTGCCGCAATTCTTTAATTGTGTTAGAGCGAAACCGTATTGCAAAAGTAGGTACCGTTTTATACGTGGGTTGCCTGTTTCAGAATTCTACAAGACTACCTTGTGGTACAACACAGCAAAATTTATTATACAATAAAATAACGGTCATGTAGTCTTTGCGGCGTAGTTTACAAACTTCAAAATTATAAAGGAGGTTAGAAGCGGATCTAAAGAAATGATGTTAACCCAAGCAGCACAAATATGTAGATATATTATGGAATTGCACAGTGGGACCAAATCACAAAAAGTGGCCAAAAATCGATAAATAAGAATTTTGTGAAATTCCGTAGATACTTAAAATGAATGTCAATGCATACTTTCTCGCAAACCCATTTGGATCAAATGAAATTTCTACCTGCCAGACGGGTTCAAACCTGACCGTCGCGTTTTAAGCTTATCTATACCTAGCTTTCAACTCATTCTATTACAGGCTAGTAGCGTCTGGTGATTTCCCTGTAAGTAACGTTTGTGCATAGATAATTCTTCAGAAAAGCTATCTTTAAGTAATAACTTTAATTTAATGTATGTATTGTATAGAGACAATATCACGTTACCATATTTTAAAAATTCGAGACGGGGTTTAATTTAAATTTTTGTGGAATTAATCAGCTTTGAGTGAAAAATTAAAGAAATCTACGCGAGTTCCTGCGTTAATAAAATATTCAAAAAATACTTGTTAATTCCTTTATAAAATACTTAAAAATTGCAGGTGCGTTTAAGCGCCTTTTCGAGTTATAGTAACTTGAGAAAGACTATAAATTGGGAAAAAAATGCAGTAATTGCGCCTCTTTTCCAAATAACCGCCCCTTAAAAACTCACCCCGGTACTTTATTTTTCATTATATGTTTTTCATATTCTATGTCAATTTCATAAATTGCTCTTTTGCCTAATTTGCCATTTCAAAAAAAATATTATTATAGTGTAGTTCTTGCGCAGAAACATCATTTGTGTTTCTACGCATGTCGCATGTCCAAGCGCAGAAACTGAAATTTTGTTTCTGCGCATAAACGACACTATGTGGCGTCACCGTGTAAACAAGTTTTTAGGTAACTGACCTGTAACCTCCTGAGTGGACTAACAATTGCGCAGTATCTTTCGGCGGACAAAGCTGTCAGTGTAAAGACTGAGACGCCAATCGAGATGTCCTTGGCGCATTCGGACAATTTGCAGATCGGTTCGCCCCACGGCCACGAATCGAACGTGTAGATTATCGATGTAAACGGGACACACGTGATTATCAGAAGTAGGTCAGCCAAAGCCAACGAAAAAATGTACCTGTCAACAAGGAAAAACAATAATAAATATTTCAAACTACTTTCCAACTATTCACCTGCTGTTGACGTATTTATCATTATAGTTGAATATCTATATCCAGATCGTCTATATCTATACTAATATTACTAGCCGTTACCCGTGGCTTCGCCCACGTATATTTCGATTTATGATTTATTATCCCCCCGTGAGAAATTAATAGTTGTTTGTTTTAGACCATGACAGTGTTAGTAACGTTATTTCAGACGGAGAAACGGGTCTCCGTTGAAAAAACTCGAATTCATTGCATAGATTCTATTTTCAATTGTTTATAACAAATTCAATTGTTATAAACAATAGTTGTTCGTTTCAGTCGATGTCTAATTAGTGTTTGTAACGTTCTTTCATTCGAAGAAACAATTATCCGTTAAAAGAACTCGAATTCATTGCATAGATCCCGTTTTCGATTGTTTATAACAAATTTAATTGTTATAAACAAATGGGGTTTGTTTAAGTTCATGTTATATCGTTGGTAACGTCAGTTTAGTCAAAGAAAAAAATTCCCGTCGGAAAAACTCGAATTCATTACATAGATTCTGTTTTCAATTGTTTATAATAAATTCAATTGTTATAAACAATTAACTTGAAAAAAAGTAGCTTATGTCCTTATGGACAATGCCCTCCATGTGTATGCAAAATTTCGTTGCAATCGGTTAAGCCGTTTCGGAGATTAGCCGGAACAGACAGACAGACAGACACCAGAAATTTATATATATAGATAAAGATGTAACATTTGTTTGTTTGTTTGTTTGTAATGGATAAACTCAAAAACTACTTAACTGATTTTAAAAACTCTTTCACCTATAGAAAGCTACATTATCAACGAGTAACATGGGCTGTATTTTATTTTCAAAAAAATCAGAGGGGTGGGGGTAATAATCTATATCTATACTTATATACTTATTTGTTTGTAATGGATAAATTCAAAAACGACTTAACTGATTTTAGAAATTCTTTCATCTATAGAAAGCCACATTATCAGCGAGTAACATGGGCTGTATTTTATTTTCAAAAAAATTAGAGGGGGGTAATAAATCATGAATTCTAACTCTGGAACTACTAAACCAATTCAAAAATTCTTTCATTAATAGAAAGCTACGCAGGGGGAGAGATTCTCGCGAGGAGGTGCTCACGGGGGGTAATAAATCATAA
Source organism: Mongoloraphidia duomilia (assembly GCA_039654895.1). NCBI lineage: Eukaryota > Metazoa > Arthropoda > Insecta > Raphidioptera > Raphidiidae > Mongoloraphidia > Mongoloraphidia duomilia. The sequence goes on along the minus strand of CM077521.1, from coordinate 17,716,247 downwards.
ATTCTTATCTCTGGAACTACTAAACCGATTCTAAAAATTCTTTCACTAATAGCCCCGTCGCACATGCACACACTCTCACTCGGTCACAACACTGCGCCAATGTGGCATTGTCATTGATGGACACGTGTGTGTCCGCATTTGCTTACACGAGTCGTACATCAGTCAGTGCCTCAAGTGGCATTCGTAGATGGGAACAAGATGGATGCGATTGATTTAAGTTCAGAATCCGACAATAATAATGAGTTTTTAAATAGATTATTGTTAATAAGGAAAGCATCCGGGAAAAAAAATTGGAAGAACTCTTACATGTCCAAAAGGAAAACACATGGAGAATTCAAATTAACTTCTGAGTTTTCAGACGAAAAATTCAAAAACTATTTTAGAATGACTAGGAACGATTTCAAAGAAGTATATGCGATAATTGCTTCAGATTACATCGTATAAACATTTTTCGCTACGAACAGCTTCAATTAGTTCCTCCATCTTGCAAATACTCGCGTCACTGCCACTCGAAATTAGTGTCTCGGTCACCTAGCCAACATGCGCGTACACGCTCATGTACGTACTTGCGTCGACACGTGAGAGCAAATGCGGAGTTCGGTACTGTGCCATAGGTTTTAAATATTGCCACTCGCACGTGGCTCGTGACGACCAATGCGAGTGTGTGCATGTGCGGCGGGGCATAGAAAGCTACGCAGGGGGAAGATTCTCGCGAGGGGATAACAAATTAGGGGGGAGATTCTCGCGGGGGAATAACACATTAGGGGGGATATTCTCGCGGGGGGATAACACATTAGGGGGAGATTCTAGCGGGGGATAACAAATTAGGGGGGGGTATTCTCGCGGGGGGATAGCAGATTAGGGGGGAGATTTACTCGGGGGATAACAAATTAACAATATACTAAATATACGCGAGCGGAGCAATGGGTGACCGCTATTAAATCATAATTTCATACCACCCGGGTGAAGCCGGGACGGACCGCTAGTCATATAATATTCTGATGGCGAGATTTAAAAAGAAAAAATAAAAATATAGAGAGTACAGTAGGGTCGCAATTTAAAAAGTATGGATTAGTAAACTTCAGTATATAGACTAAAGGAAGGTGACGCAAGACAACGTCGTTCGGTAAGATGGGGTTTCATAAAAACATATGTCGTTCGAATAGCTTCAATCCAATAGAATGGTTTTGATGAGTGCTTTCACCCACAGTAATCTTAAAGGTGCATTTTCATGTGACGCTCGACGCTGGCTTCTAGCGTCAAATGTGGTCACGTGACATAAACGCCATATTGAAAAAAATGTAGCGTCAAAGCTAAACATTGTTTAGCTTTTACGCTGGCGTCATTAGTTGTCTCTGGTCATTAATGATACGAATTTTCTACAGCTAGGTACTGAGTTGTGCATCAAGTATCAACACACAGTCTTGCTAAAGAATTGCTTTATGTTGCTACTAGGGGGTTGATTCTACGAATTTAACCCATTGATTTTATTACTTCGAAAGTACCTATTTATTAAGGAAAATACTATCACCTGATGGTTTTTCGATGGTTAATTAAAATTCCCGTCTCACTTAGAACAAAACAATTTTTTTTTATTGAATACTAAAAACATTAAAATTTCTCAAGATACAATTTATTTTTTTCTCATATTCTGGTAGTGCATATAATTACCTATAAAAAAGTAAGCATAGTTATATTTTTAATTTTTATTCCTTATAATTCGTGTACTTTCGCCGGTTATTTAAGTCAAAAATATGGGAATTTCATTTTTGATAATCGTATTCAGACATTGCCTTTTCTGTTAATAAATTTACAAAGAGCTTATTTATTAATTATTATAACAAATTCACCAGGGTTTTGATTTATGGATGTCTTTATTTGACGCTCTCTTTACAAGTTTACAACTGTCAAAACCTTGCTGTCTGTTGACGCTAAAATTTGACGCTGGAACTTGACGCTACAGTTTTTCAAGATGACGTTTATGTCACGTGACCACATTTGACGCTAGACGCCAGCGTCTAGCGTCACATGAAAATGCACCTTAATGCATTTGTTACGGACTTGTACTCTTTACAATACTTTTGCCCTCTTCGTGAAATCATAAAGATTCTTACCCAGCAAAACGATCTAAAGATTAATCAGAATAATAATTATTGTAGACGGGCGCCTATATATGGTGGAAGTACGGGTACATTATATATGAAGTGTGAGTGTATTTTGCGAAAGTACGGGTATATATGGTGGAAGTACATTATATTATATATTATAGGAAATGTGGGTATATACGGCGGAAGTACGGGTGTATATGGTGGAAGTATAGGTAGATATGGTGGAAGTACGGGTATATATGGTGGAAATACGGGTATACTGGGTGCTGATTTGCTTTGCGGGTAATAGGGATTTTATATGTAAAATCATGTTTATGAATTTTCCTGCTTCCCTATATATTTTGGTGAAAAACAACAAAAATTTGTTCATAATTAAAAACTCTATCAGACACGTATGTTTGCAAATTACCAATATGCATCTTTCAATTACAAAATAATTATTAAGGAGCTGTGATTAAGTTTAAATTAAAAATATTTTATCCGAATAGCCATGACTTAAACAAAATCATAGCCATTCGGATAAAATATTTTTAATTTAAACTTAATTACAGTTCCTTAATAATTATTTTGTAATAAAAGCTGCATATTGGTAATTTGCAAACATACTAGTCAGGTAGAGTTTTTAATTATGAACAAATTTTGTATTTGTTTTTTTTCACCAAAATATATAGGGAAGCAGGAAAATTTATAAACATGATTTTACATGTAAAATCCTTATTACCCGCAAATCAAATCAGCACCCGGTATATGGCGGAACTGCGACTAGATATATGATGGAATAATATAGAAAAAGTATAATACACTTTCATATAGGACAAGTTATGCAAATTATTTGCCACAGCTCAATGATTATAAATTTAATTGTTTTATGTTGTCATTTTCCCGAATTTAGATTTCGTAAATTAATTAGGTGCCTATAATTTTATTTGTAGTAATTTTCAGAGTAGAACATAATCAGGTACTTTTAAGAGAATTTTTATATTCCTTTTAGCAGTCTTTAGCAATGTGTTTACATACTCATTATAAGTAGTTATGATACAAACTTTGAAGCACCTATTTTGTATCTTAAATTATGCAAGGTGAATAAATTCACGATGTGATTCTAGAGCAGGGGTCGGCAAGTAATTATAGGTGGGGTCCGGATACTGTTGAAAATTTTTATCGAGGTCCAAAAAAAACAACTCATATTCTTTACTAATTTTTTATTTTAATTTTCACTCACAAAATAATATGAAATACAGTAGATAGGCATAATTGTATTCAAAAATCAATGGGAGAAATTACATTTGCGGTCAGTTTTTTAAAGTTAGGTTCACGCGGGGAGCAACTTATGCGAAGAGTGTTTCAAGGTGGGCGGTCGTTAATCTTGAGTGATATTGGTTCTTCAAAATGTGCCTCTTTGTTACCACCACAAAGCACTCGAAAATAAAACTTTCTTAGCGGAAAGTACAAAAAAATATTTTTTAAATAATTCAAAAAAATTTTGGTGGTCCAGTTTTTGACCTTCCGCGGTCCGGACTTGGACCGCGGTCCGTCAGTTGCCGATCCCTGTTCTAGAGTTTAAAATGGAAAAAAAATCTATGTAAATATAAATTCGAAAACATTAACTGTACAGTTAGTTAAAGTTTTTTTCTCAACGTTTTATAGAACTCAAATTGATAATTAAGATACTATAATAATTATTTGATAGAAATTGAATGAAAAGTTTTATTATAAAAAAATGAGTGTTTACTTTAGAACACTGTGGAGTAACTGATAACTCAACTAGTGGGAATCTGGGAGTTTTAGTTTCGAGTCCCGGCAGTGACATTTACCTTTTTTTCTTATAGGTCTATACCTATAAGAAAAAATGCAATTTATATATAAAATCTAAATATTAGTTTATGATAATAAATGTTTATAACAAACCCCTTCTACAATACGAATTCACTTTCATTAATGAATTACCTACCGTTTCCAGACAACTATATGTTACCATTGCAGACGTAACGAGGCTATCCTCGTTACGTCAATAGTAACTTTTATATATATGAATTGCTGCATTTTAATGTAGACAGCTAGCGATTCTGGAGGTATCTATTGCAGATGTGAAATTTTGAAGAGGATATCTACTTGTCTTAAATAAGGATCAAGAAAACACGGCGATACTGATGTTATTAAATTTGCATTTATTGCTTACTGAAGTTCGGAGAAAATCTCCCGAAACGTAAGCAATAAATGAAAATTATTTTATTAACACGTGTTTTTTCATAATCTTTATGCCAAGAAGATTTCCTCTTCAAAATTTCCCATCAGCATTTAGATTTAAATGTGTAGTATATTTAAAAATACTAACAATTTTAGATTATAAAAGTTGTGACCAAACATTTATATTTTTTTTTAAACTGTATTTTCCATTTCCATTGAAATCAACAAGTATGTTTGACGACATGAAACATAAAGCTGACTTTGAAATTGGTAGGATTTCACACGAACATGATAGATGAAAAGGAAAAAATGAGCTTTGCAGCTTTGTAGGCTTTGTAGAGGCTAGAGAAATCTTATGTATTGAAACAACAGAGAGTGTCGGAATGTACAAATCCATGCATAAGAACAAAATAAAAAAAGGTCATTGCGTATAGAAAGCCGTATGCTATGAAACTATGATGGAGCTTTAAAAGTCCTTAAAACTATTTTTTCATACGCCGAGAGTTCCGTACGTTATTCTTCATAGTTTCCTGTAAAGCTTATTAGGTATTTTGCGTTAAATCTGAAAAACAAATGAAAATATGATTTTCGCCAGAGTTTTTTTTTTGCAAGCTCTACCAGCCTCTTTATATGCTTGTTTTTTCCAAATTTTAGATTAAATTAATCTAATGTGCCCTGTCTGCTACATACGTCGGCAATGGATTTCTATTTTCCTTATCTATATATACAAACAGAATCAATGTCCTGACTGACTGACTGACTGACTAATTCATCAACGACCAGATCAAACTACTGAAGCTAAAAACTTGAAATTTGGCAGGCAGGTTCCTTATAGGACGAGAGAATTTTTCGTAATTCAATCCCTAAAAGGGTCAAAAGGAGGTGTAGAGTTTTTTTGACAAAATGTTTATACTTATTTCTCAAATCGTTAAAAATAAACAAATTCATATTCAAGCATTTTTTTAAATTCAACCCCTAAGGGGGTAAAACAGGGGTTTAGGATTTTTTGATAAATTAACGCCGAAGCCAAACCGCTGAAGTTATAAACTTGAAATTCAATATACTACACAGTAAAAAAATTATCGCCATTAATAAAGTGCAACGATTCCTACTACGCATGGCAAGTTCGGTGTTATTACTTTATATAAGTTCCAACAACTTAGCAAGTGCTAGTGAAGATCGCCATTGCAGTATCGCGCGCTAGATGGTTTTGGCTCTTTTTATAAATGTGATGTGGTTTTTAATTTTTGGTTATGTATTTCACAAAAGGAATCTCTTGTTCATATTTCACGTTTCATCTTCAGTGTTTTTTTTTCTGAATATACCGACCTATAGACGCCCCCTGAGTCCAGGGGTGGGGATAGAAAAAATAATCTGATTCAGAAAGTTGCCCTGTGTCTGCCGAGTCCAACCGTATCCTCATTTTTGTTCTCGGACGATTTCTTCCAGAGATATAGACTGTTACAGTCGGCAACCGCCTCCTACACGTCCAGCCGGGGGCAACAGCCACCACTTCATAAATGTTCTATAGGTATCTTATGTATATCACTTTCATCGTGCCAAGTTTCATTCCAGCAGGAAAAAGTGCAAGGTTGACCCCCTTAGGCTCCCTACTATTGTGAAAATATTTATGAGTATAATTTATTTATTGTTGTGTAAATTTTTATTTGTGAAATTTTGTAATAAAAAATTAAAATATAATTTTATCTTTATTTTACTAACTCAACCCCTATTAGTGTTCCATATCGGCACTATAATATTGATGCCTCGCACTATGAAGGCTAAAATTTCAACTAAATTTGTGCAAGAAATCACACTATAAGAGTAGTTTTCAAGTAAACATAAATGCAAAACCTACACTATAAAATAACATTAAGTCAATTTAATAGTGTCACCCTTCACACAAACATAGTGTGAAAAAAAGACACTAGATTAAAGTGACTTAGTGCATTACCTCTGCTTAGTGTGAAAATCAATCTAGAATTTGACACTAATTCTTAGTGTGAACATCTGAACACTTATAAAATGGACTTATCCAAGCCCGGAATAGTGTTTAACAGTGTGAGCTAGTGTGGCTGTTTTTTACTGTGTATTTTTTCTTTAAAAATAAGCATACCGGTATTCGAGCATTTTTTAAATTTAACCCCTAAGGGGGTAGAACGGGGGTGTAGGATTTTTTAACTAATCAACGCCCAGATCAAACCGCCTAAGCTATAAACTTAAAATTTACACAGTAGGTTCCTTTTGTGACGTAAGCATCTACTAAAAAGGGATTTTTTGAAATTCAAGATTTATATAAGGGGATCAAAAGAGGGTGCATTGCACAGCCTAAACCACTGAAGATAGAAATTTGGAAGTTATGTTCCTTACAGGGTGTAGAGGTGCACTAAGAAAGGATTTTTTTGAAATCTATCCCTAAGAGGGTGAAATGGGGTGAAAATGTTTGCATAGAAAATCGTATTTCCTGCAGCGTGTATATTCACTTGGTATAATTTAATACTTTTCAAAACAAATAATAATTTTTTTAAGACAACCCCTAAGGAGGGGTGCAACGGAGTATTGAAGTTGGTATGGGAAGGCATTAAAAATCTAAATATAGGTACGTGAGCGGAGCCACGGGTAACCGGTTATTCTAATATGTATATCTAATACTTTTGGTAATCAGGAAGGGAGGACATACATTTTCCCGCATATAAAATAAATAAATTATAATTTAAAAAAACTAAAAAAACACGCTTTAATGAACTAAAAAGTAAAAAAATAATTAATTTTATTGTAAAAATGCGTGGGTAGTATGAAAATATGATACAAAGCACTTCACGCTTTTTTACAATAAAATTAATTATTTTTTTACTTTTTAGTTCATTAAAGCGTGTTTTTTAGTTTTTTTAAATTATAATTTATTTTTTTTTTTAGTCCTGGAGATCCTGGTCAGGATAATGGGACAAACTTATGGAATTATTGTATTGTAATCGGTCCTTGATAAGTGTGCAAAGTTTCAGTTCAATCTGAAGTTTTTTGCTTTTTTTTTTAGTCCTGGAGATCCTGGTCAGGATAATGGGACAAACTTATTGAATTATTGTATTGTCATCGGTCCTTGATAAGTGTGCAACGTTTCAGTTCAATCTGAAACTTTTTGCTTTTTTTTTTAGTCCTGGAGATCCTGGTCAGGATAATGGACAAACTTATTGAATTATTGTATTGTCATCGGTCCTTGATAAGTGTGCAAAGTTTCAGTTCAATCTGAAGTTTTTTGCTTTTTTTTTAGTCCTGGAGATCCTGGTCAGGATAATGGGACAAACTTATTGAATTATTGTATTGTCGTCGGTCCTTGATAAGTCGAGAACGTTTAAACTAAATCTGAGCGTTCAAAGTTGGTCAAAATCAAGTTCAAAGAAGTCGGTTACAAACTGACAAGCAAACAAGCAAACATACAGGAAAGCGTGTTAAAAAAACTATAAAAATGCTTACTATCTTTAAAGAGAGCCCTTTCTAAAGATAGGCCACATGCTAAATACAATTTTTCTAATTTTCACTTTATTAGTCGCAGAGGATACATTTCTTTTGAAAAAAAAAACTCCTGAACTAGCCATTGGGAAGTTACAGGCCTGTGACAGACGGACGGACGTACAATGGAATCTCACCACAAGGGTTCCGTTTTTTAACTTGTTACGGAACCCTAAGCAACAATTTGTATTTTTTAACCGACTTCAAAAAAAGGAGGTGATTCTCAATTCGGTTGTATTTTTTTTATGTTTGTTACCTCATAACTCAGTCATTTATTAACCGATTTTGAATTTTTTTTTTTATTTGAAAGGATATACTTTCAGATTGGTCCCATAGAAGTTTCATCAAAATCGGTTCAGTGGTTCGGTTGATTTTATAACGGCGTGTGATTTTTTAAGGTAAATGTCACTTTTTGACATATCAGACAGTGTAAGAAAGTCGGTTTAATAAAAGTGAGTAACGGCGTGTGATTCTTTTAAGGTAAATGTCACTAAAAATGACACTAAAAAGTAAAAAATAAAAAACTTTTTAACAAAAAAAAAACCTCCTTCAAAAAACCACTAAAAAGAGGAAAATAATGAAATTTTGAGGTCTGTGCCAATTTAATAAAATATGAAGTTGGTTAAAAAGAAGATATTAATCAGTATACTATACTTTTTAACCGACTTTATATTTTATTAAATTGGCACAGACCTCAAAATTTCATTATTTTCCTCTTTTTAGTTGTTTTTTGAAGGAGGTTTTTTTTTGTTAAAAAGTTTTTTTGAGTTCGCAAGTGGGTTCTATATTATGTTTAAGTTGAAAATTAACTTCATTTTGCATTTTTAAGTAGGCCCAGAACCCAGGTCTACGACGCTCACTTGTTAAAGTTTTGTCTGTATGAACGTATCCTCTTTGAACATTTTTTTATTTTTATAACCTCGATAATCCGAAAAGTTTGTTTGTTCCAGTTAGTTTAGTTTTAATTAATTCGGATTAACGAGATCATACAGCTGTAGATATAAAAGCAGAAATCTAAAATAACTCACGTATTGGGAACGTTTCTCATGTTGGGATGCCTCACAAATATGAGGACTAAAGTGCCGTTTCCGAGAACGCCGACCACGAATATAATGAAGAAGACGACGGGGATTATATAGGTTTCAGGCCGGTCACTGACTGGAGTATATTGGTCAGGACTAGGTGTTCCGACGCTGGCGTTGGAGGCTTGGAAGGCCGCCAAACTGGGGACGTCGTCCCCCATACTGATCAATTGTGCACCTGAAAATAAATAATAATTGTAAGTATCTACTTAATTCTTGTACTAAAAAATTGTTGTCATAATGTATCTACATTGTGAAATAATAATACAGGGTGATTCATAATATGTGCGCAGGACTTCAGAAAATGTGTGCGGCAGCTTAACTTTGTACCTCAAACCGTTCTTCAGATATAAGCAAAAAACGAAATTTTTTTCTTCAACTTTAACACCCTGTATCTCAAAAACGGTGCTTTTGCGGACCCATGTTAATAGGAACTTTTTTTCATATTTTTGAACGAGCTATCACATCCTGAAGTCCTGCGCACATATTATGAATCACCCTGTATAATGTACATATTTTGTTAAAATCTTTGAATAAAACATGGACACAGTATAAATAAGTTATTTACGCATTTACATACATGGGTGGAGCTATATAGCCCAGCTGTAATACAGTGTACGTAAGTCTCAATTTTTAAAATAGAAGAAAATTATTTCCAAAGTGAATTGGCCCAAAAAATTCTCATGAGAAATTTCAAGAATACCAAAACAGGATTCCTATAAGAAATGACGTCATTTTCGCTAAGATTTTTTTTAAGAATTTGATGCGTGATAATATAAAATAAAAGAATATAAACGTTGTATACAGTGCGTACATTTAATGTGGAACGTTTCTTATTAAAAAAAATTCGACTGATGACCAGTCCTATACTTCCCACCTAGTAAATATTTGCAAAAAATAAACACTCTTTTTTTATTCTTTGAAAAAAAGCATGGCCCTCTTTTTTGTTTAGTGATCTACTGATGGCTAGCTTAATATAGCAAAAATCATGGTTACCTTGATTTACGTATAATTTTTATTTTTTTTAGTAAAATATTTTTTTTTTCGAAAACTATACATTTTAGAGAAAAAAATATTTACATTTTTTTCATATTATAACATCTGGAATTCAGTTATATTTTTTTTTACTTATGTTATTACGTGACATTGAGAACGTTTTTTTTTAATATCTCAGGATCCACTGAACCGATTTGACTCAAAATCTAATCATATCTAAGTTAAAGGCTGATAAACACAATAGAACAAACGCCATGGCCGTATGTTGTTCCGTTTTTACGATATCGAAGGCGAAAAATTGACCACATACAGACATCAGTCAGAAAATGATCTTAAACGATCGCTAGGGTCTCAAAACGTGAAGATCTGCTAAAATCTCGAAATATTTTTTTCGGACTAAATCCATTACTTCCCTACCATAGTAGAGGTGGGAAGTAAAAAAAACAGCCAAATCGACGACGGGAGCATTCCAACTTCAAAATTACTGACATTCGACATAATGTTATAATAAATAAAATCAAATTTCTGTTAACACGTGCGATGACGCGAGTAACGGCTGGTAATAAACATTTATATTATTTTTGATTTTAGTTTCCATGGTTATTATGGTTTCACATGTTAAAATTAACCAAAGCATATAGTCCGGGAGTTTGCGTTGCAAATGAAAAAGTCATAGTAAGCCGGCTGATTTTGATATCGATAGTTGATCTCGTACAATTAATCAGTAAACCGACCGTCAGCTGCTCAAGTAGCGGTGGGTTTGGGTGTGAGAGGCTGTGAAAGTGGTAAAAAAAATTTTTTTTACAACTAATAGTAAGCCGGCTGAAACTTATTTTTATAAATAGTTGACATCATTGTGAGTTGAAAAATAATCGTCAGCTGCATCGTGGAAGGGGGATTGTGCGTCAGCTGGTCGCATGAACTTGTAAAAAAACACGTAAAATATTGCGCATTTCACTATTTTGCACTGACAGCAGCTGATACATTTACGTTACTTAGGATTATGATAGCGATGTAATCATAATCCTAAGTAACGAAATTGTCTCAGCTGCTATCAGTGCAAAAAAGTGAAATGCGCAATATTTTACGTGTTTTTTTACAAGTTCATGCGACCAGCTGATGCACAGTCCCCCTTCCACGATGCAGCTGACGATTATTTTTCAACTCACAATGATGTCAACTATTTATAAAAACAAGTTTCAGCCGACGTACTATTACTTCAAAAAAAATTTTTTTTACCACTTTCGCAGCCTTTCACACCCACACCCACCGCGGGTGCGCCAGCTGATGCTTGGTTTACTTATTAGTCATACCAGATTTATCGAAAAAGATAACAATCGGTCGGCGTAAAAACACTACCTAAAATGCAACGCAAACTCCCGGGGGCTAAAATGCTTGTCAGCTAACTCATTTCTTTTTGACAGATCAAATTATTACTTCAGAATGAAAGAACTGCTGACTTTTTGAAAAAAAATCTTTTTTTTATAAAACTTTCTTGCAAAAATGAGTAGAATAACAAAACTGTTATGTAAAGTACACCGTATAATAGAAAAAAAAACCAACGTTATAGCACATATCTCTTCTGCGCATGCGCCGATTTTCCGCAAAAACAATATGGCTCTTCCATGTCAAACATCCTACCAAAATTTGGTTTCCATCTGCTCAGCCGTTTGACCTGTATCGTGCTCATAGAAAAACAGGCAAAGTGACAAACGGACGAACAAAATATGTATTTTGGATTCAGGGGATCTCAAAATGAAAAAAATTTGTGGAGCTGGAATGATAAAATTCCAAGTCATCTGCGACCAAAATCCTCGGACAGGACAACCTTTTTTAACGGGCATCTTTTCTGATAGTCGTCTTTTTTTATCCCCACCTTTTTCCGGAATGATGTCATCCCCATTTTTTTAAATGTTTAAAAGTTCCGCAGCTATTTGGAAGTTTTGTTTTCATTTTTAACAATTAATATCTCAGGAACTGTCAGGGCGATTGTCAAAATAATGGCGCATATTGCTAAAATCAGAATTTGATAATCTATCCAATCCTGCAAGACATTAGAAGTGTGCCATTAAAAAAAGGCCATGATCTCATTCCGGAAAATGGCGGGGGTCAAAAAAGATGACTATAAAAAATATGCCCTTAAAAATAAGGTTAACCTGTCCGAGAATTTTGGTTAGTTATGATCTGGGATTTTTTTTATATCGATTGTTCCACACTCAACTTACACACTGTGTGCTTAATACGTTATCAGGAACGTATTTACCTAATGGAGAAAATGGAGAAAAGGGCACTGGCCCGGTGCGGCAGACTTGCAAGGACGGCACAAATTAACAAACTATGTTTTAAATATCAGAAGCAATCTCCAGGATGTAACTGAAAGGGGGGCAGTAAATCGACGTTGCCCAGGGTGCAAATTTTATAAATACGTCTCTGTACGTTATGTATTCTTTATTTTGAACAAAGCTATTAATATTACCGGCACTTTTAAATTAAGCACATAACACATTTAGGTAAACAGTGCTCATTTAAAACAACATATTACGCAACATTTCAACGTGGACATATTGCGTAAGTTCCTAGCTTTTAATTAAATTTCCGTCTTTTATCAACTAAATAAATTTATTAGATAAGTTAGTAAAAGTTTATCGATACATTGCTACAGAAAGATAACTTTCTCATTTCAGTTCAATTTGTGATCACGGAAAGACAAAGCGTTCAATGCTATATCATGTAATCCCTGACTATACTCGTTAGATAAATAAGATACGATCGTATAACGGTTCAAATCTGATAAATTTATCGACTATTAAATCCAGTTTCATTGACACTTTCGTTAATTATCTCGATATGAAATTCGTCATAAAAAACCGTATCTACTTTACTAGCTGCTGTATCAATTATTTTTAGTAATTGTCGATACTTGTTTAATAAGACAGTTAAGAAATATCGATAAAATTACCCTTGGAGATAGCTAGATAGATAGAAAGAAAGAAAGATAAAAAAAATTATTATCAAAGATTTATAGTAGAAATCGTGTCCATCGTGATTATAATAAAATTAAGAAAAATCGCAGGATAGTGGACAAAATATTTGATTTATTAAATTAAATGTACGACGTTTCGTCTATAGATTTAGACTTTTTCATGTACTTGAAAAAGTAAATCTATAGACGAAACGTCGTACATTTAATTTAATAAATCAAATATTTTGTTCACTATCCAGCGATTTTTCTTAATTTTATTATTATCAAAGATATTTTTATATCTCTGTAGGGTTTACTGGTATATCTTACACCTTTTTTATCATACTATGTAAACATTTTGGAGTCAAATAAATAAATACCTAAATAAAAAATTGTTAACAATAGAATAGAATACAGTACCTACTATTTTCCAACTATTACGGGAGTCAAATTACATTTTCATTTCGAAAAAATTCCTTGATCGATGATTTTTGTTGAAACGTGTTCAGAAAGGTGTGGAGAATAAAATATCAAAATGCCACCGTGAGAAATTGTGCGGAAAATTTTTTATTAAACAATGTAGGTGCTAAAATACGATATTTCATGAATAACTTTTTAAATTCAATTTGTATGAAAAGACTGACAGAACCATTGGAAAGAACAGACAATTTTACTAAAGAAACATGACATGTGTTTTTCGAATTAAAGTGGAACGAGCAGTAATTTGTTAACTAACGTTCCAATTGCCCTACATGCATCGGCCGTTCGCTCGCTGGAATAGGTTTGCGGGAGCGCGCGCGCTATACATAAGTGGCAATAACTTTTGATTGGCAAAAGCAAATGAACACGTTTCAACAAAAATCATCGATCGAGGAATTTTTCTTAAGTTCGAGTTCCTTTTCGTCTAATTTGACTCCCCTATATTATATAAACATAATTTTCAAGCTTTTACGTTATCTACTGAAACTAATTGTGGATATGGAAAAATTCAAATAAAAACCGCATACAGGAAACGCACTTAGCGACTGATTGGGTGTTAAGTCAGTGAGCTAATTAGTGTAGAGTCGCTAGCACTACAGTTTTTATAAAAGTTAATAGATAATTGATCCACATATTTTTTTTAAAAAGCGCATATTTAGAAATTCATGCAGATTGACCAATAGGAGAAAATCTTGGAATGCCACTTATATTTCGCAGAGACTTGTTTTGCGCAATTTGTAGTTGCCGATAATTTGTGTGGCACATCTGTTTTCAAACAGGCGATCCATAAGTCAAAATTGGTCTGATTGCTGTTTTATAAATAAGCATTTTATTTTCGCGACTTAATTTGCTCTTAGAGTTGAACAATGGAAACGGTTTGTATACAGGGTATTTCAAAACATGTGTCGAAAAATAAAGGGTGTGATTCCTTGACTAATTCTAAGAAAAAAGTTCCTATTAACATGAGTCCGCACACGCACCGTTTTCGAGAAACAGGGTGTCAAAAAAATGTTTTTTTTTTGTTTTTTGACGATATCTCAGGACTTTTCACAATTTTATAATATTTTTTAATTTTAAGATTCCCGAGTTTAAAAAACATATTAATTTTGGAAGAGGTCTGTTAGTCTGTTATCTGTCTGTGAGCACGATACAGGTCACACAGCTGAGCGGATCGAAATCAAATTATGTACAGGGTGTCCAAGACTTGCGTTGTCGGCCGATATATTGATTTTGGGTGAAGATAGAATAAAAGTTTTTATACAAAAGTTGTATAAATTTTAATGGTCTATAAAATAAAATTTTTTCAATTATACAGCCTGTCCCATTTAAGCGTGGCAGACCCAAGTTATGTTTTTTTTTAACCTAGCACCCTGTTTTTATTTATTTTTTCAATTCTGCGCCTAAATGTGAATAGAAATTGTAAGGGAAGCCATGCTCGAAAATTCAGTAATTTTTGAGTTATTCAAGTTTTTTAGAAATTTTTGACACATGCAGACCTTTACCTAAAATTCGACATATCCAAAACAGAAACCTTTATCAAACTGAAATTTTGTGGATCACTAGATAATAGACGAGCAAATCAATGTCTGTCCTAAAAAAATTAATTTATTATACAGGGTGTTCAAAATAATGTACTTCTTTTACCTAACTTCAATCACGTGTAACTTTTGATTGTTAAATACAACGAGGTTATTTTTTTGCTGGAATTGTATTCTTTAGGATATTTACTAACACTTTTATTAAGGGTTGTCTAAACCTAAACCTAATATTTTCGTATTAAAATAATAGGTTTAGGTTACTTAATTTATTGATTTAAAATAAGATATTTTTAGTGATACACATTTTTAATTTTGTGGCGACTTTTTTCATTATTTGAACCGAAAAGATATGCAAAAACATACGTAAATGTAAATTTCTCGACAACCCGAGAAGACCCGAGAAATTAGCCTCGAGAATTCTCGAGACCCGAGAAACTGATAAGCTCGAGAAATCATGAACCCTACTCTGTACACATCTATGCGATCGCGATCGCGTGATCTCGATAGCGATATAGCAATCAAATCATCAAACCCGTCTTTGTAAATTTTATCGCCGACAAGTCGCAACGAGTATGAGGGTATTAACTTGTTTACTAAAGACGACCAACGACCAACGACCAACGACATCGCTATCGCGATCGTGGTCGCGATCGCGTATACAGGAGGATGAGTCAGACCACCCGTATCAGTTGTTTTTTTGAAAACGGTTAGTCGTAGAGAGTTGTGTCAAAAATTTGTATTATAAAAGCCCAAATAAAGAATCGAATGGTGATAATTTTTTCCCGGGAAGGTCGGCTTCCCTATTAGTTTCCTCCAGAATGTCCAGAACTCCGGAATTATAAATGTAACGATAGGTCGAAAGTGGTATTGTTGAAAAGATCTTTAAAAAATAAACAAGTTTTGTAGGGATTTTTTTATGACTGCCACCTCTGTTAAGTAATATTTGTTTGAAATTACTAAATTAAAGTGTCATATAATAACAAACTTAATTTTAAAAGTCGGCATTTAAAATCTAGTTACCTATCTATCGATCATTATAAACACTGAAGAAGTACTTAGATACACTCACAGTATAACCAGAAGAACTCAGTAGTACCTATGTATTAAAGAGTAAATGGAAGACAGTTTGAACACTTGTGACATTGTCTAAGGTTGCTAGATTTTGAATGCTGGCTTCGTTCGTTATTATGAAATTTTAATTTAATAATTTCAAACGAATGTTACTTAACAGGGGTGGCAGTAATTAAATAGTTTTTCCTACAAAACTTGCCTATTTTTAAAGAGCTTTTCAACAGCACCACTTTCAACCTACCGTGCTATCTAAAATTCCGGAGTTTTGAACATATATCTAGTAATTTATATTTATACTTATAGAAATTTACAGGGGTGGCAGTAATAAAAAAAATTCCTACAAAACTGGCTTATTTTTTAAAGATCTTTTCAACAATACCACTTTTGACCTATCGTTACATTTATAATTCTGGAGTTCTGGACATTCTGGAGCAAACTAATAGGGAAGCCAACCTTCCCGGAAAAAAAATTATCACCATTCGATTCTTTATTAGAGCTTTTATAATACAAATTTTTAACACAACTCTCTAATCGTTTACGAAAAAAACGACTGATACGGGTGGTCTGACTCACCTGTATAGATGTGTAGACTGTAGATAGACAGCAAATATGAAAGGACACGCAAAAATAACACAAGGATTCGTTTTCTAGATTTAATAATAATATTCTAGGTTTATTAAATATAATATCTGTAGTCGCTGTCGGCATGAGAAAGCAGAAACAATATCCAGCGGCAACTTGAATTGTTTTATTGGTTTCTATCTTTCCGTTTCCAGAAATATTTTAGCAGTTCGTTAACCAATTTTTTATGAACGTTTTATGTGCTCATATTAATAGTCATGCCTAGAGGGTATCTATAAGCCTTAACGCACTAGGTACGTTTCTTCTATTTAGAGGTTTTTTTTAAAGAAATTGAATGACATTTTAAGAATAAAAATTAAATAGCCCAAATTATTTTTTATACTAAATTAATTTTTTGTCCTATACCCCCTATAAAATAGCTGCTTTTTATATATATAAACTTTAAAATTTGATGTAGCTCAATTGAAGTGTGTCATCAACCTTAATAAGATTTACCTGTGTCTCAAATCATACGGTATAAATAATTTGAAATTTATATTTTCAAAAAAATATCCATGCAGTATATTATAAATAGAATAAAAAATGATAATTTTAACGAATTCTTTAAATAGTTGACGAGGATGATGTAGTGATTGTAACGGATGAGGGAAAACTATCTTGAAACTATTTACACCAAGTATTTTCACCTGGAGCTATAGGTATTATTACAAAACAAACATTTCCTTGAGCACATTCTTGTAGTGATGGGCGATTACGACATGTTTTTACAATCGAAACAATTGCAATCGTTCATAATAACAAACGAGTTCACAATCGACTCGGAGTTTGATTTTACAATCGAAGTGCATTTGATTGTTCAAGTCGATTATTTGCCACATAGGTTATACTCGTCGCAATAGCAGCGAATGATAATACAAATCGCGATTCAAGGTTATATGCTAGTCGACTGACGTTTACGCGACTCGTTGATTGTTCACTGTTCACTCGGTACTCTGTGATCTCTTCACTGTTGAATTAGTATTTACGCGATTACTGCACAATCGACCACCGACTCGACCACTGTTAGTTGTTGAGTGATGAACGATTGTATATATTATGTGGCTCTCGACAGTATACGATTCAGTACTATGCGACTCGGTCTCGCGTGAACTATGAAACAACAACAATCGAGTCCAAGTGACAACCATCGAGAGTCATCGAGATGTTTGAACAATCGAGACAATAGACTAAAATATCTCGTAATCGCGCATCACTACATTCTTGCTGAATAATAAAGCTGGGCGTGTTTAGAAACGACATTTTCTTCGTAAATTTGAGAAATTCTAGAGGGATTGATACACGGGAAAATATTATTAATACTCTATAATAGATATCCGGGAAAAAGTAGCCTATATTATACTCGTACTACACAAAATGTTATAATTACCACAAAACACCAAACCATAATAAAAACTCTCGACGTACGTTTCGCCAACCAAGTTGGCATCATCAGGAGATGATAAAAACTAAAGACTAAACACTAATTACTACCTATTTATTAGTTAGTTGTTACAATTAATGTTGCTAAGTAGTCTATAAATAGGTAGTAATTAGTGTTTAGTCTTTAAGTTTTAATCATCTCCTGGTGATGCCAACTTGATTGGCGAAATTTACGTGGAGAGTTTTTATTATGGTTTGGTGTTTTGTGGTAATTATAACATTTTGTATCGTTACACCAAAGGGTTCACCACTTTTTATTGTATACTCGTACTTGAAGTTTGGTGAATATATTATTATATCAAGTTTCATCATCTCAAATTGGTATTATTTCTCAAGATAATACAAGTTTTATGTGATTGAAAATTCATGCAGATTCCACATTGAGGTTCTCTAGATTCTAGAATCAGTAGGTAAAAAAAAGATCAGATGTGTCGTGGGACACCTGACGGAAGTTATGCTTCTTACGCATTGTATATAAAATCGAATTTATTTACAAAAGTTTTAGAAACTGCGTTACACTATTTCGTGACGTGAAGTAACGTTTCATTTTTTTCTGTGTTAAGTCCCCATCTCAAGCATAGCTTCAATAAAAATTGGTAAACCTAATTTTGTGATTAGAATAGCTATTTCACCCAAATTTTAAACATAATATTACATTCAAAGTATAAATGTAATGCAATGCAATGTAATTATTTCTCTTTACAAATAAAATTTGCATAGAAAATGTCAGTATAACCAAAATTACAGATTAAAAAAAATTGTTGAATTATGAAATGTAATTGTATTGTATTTTAAAGACCACCAACAGCTAAGGTTATTTGGGGAATTATGAAATGAATAATAGTAATTATTTATGCAACTAGTGGCGGATTATATGACAGTCGCGATTTTGCGATACGACACTAAGGTTATGCAACGTAACCTTAAGTGAGTATTGTAAAATCGCGACTGTCAGATTCGTCACTTTAAACACGCGTTACATACAATATTTTTTGTAACAACTGCTTCAAAAGTTCTATTTTAAGCAAATAAAACACAATTTGGATAAATATCTTATTAGTGACATTATTGCAAAGTAATCATAATTAAGTACCTATACTTTATTTCGCGAGTGTGTTATAAAGTAAAACAAAACAGTAGTACTTTATAGAACGGAATGCGTTAAAATTTACTTTTTATAATTCCTGCTTCTAAAGGTCAATATTCGAGCACTGCGGGCGTAAAGAGGCGTATTTTAATCACCGTGCGTGAAAGTCTAAAGCGTGCGTAAAAGTACCGTCACAGTGCGTAAAAGTCCAAAGCGTGCGTAAAAGTACAATCTCTACATCTTATAAATTCGAAATTTCCGCACTTTGTACAATACAAGCACTTACTGGCTAACGATCGATGTGTTCCTATATATAGTATCGCGCATACAAATTTCACATCATGAGAGAGTCATGTTAATAACTTTAATAAAAATAAACTAAATCGTAACTTAGTCTGTAATTGTAAAGTTCTAAGGACTAGAAGAGTGAATTTTCTGTTTTCATAATTTTTTTTTCTTTCTATTAAACTTTAGAAGCAGTCGTTATAAAAAATTATGTTCGATACGTCCGCTTAAAGTGAGATATCTAGTAGGCTTAAATTAAGACACGAGCTAAGGGACTGCCGCATACACAACCAGACAGAGTGCGCTGTATACCCCCACGAGCCGTTAGGCGAGTGGGGGTAAGCGCACGAGATCTCGTTGTGTATGCGTCAGTCCCTTTAGCGAATACCTCACTTTACGCACACGCATCGAAAATAACTATTAAACACTACCATTCAGAAGCTTCTATAAAAAATCACTTTTCAAACGGTACACAGCCATCTAAAATTGTACTTTTGATGAAGTGTTGCAAAAATTATATTATACATAGTTCAATTCTAAAAAAAAAATATTTTCTGCAAAACTTTTTTTTCAGCATATACTCGATTCTTACATTTCTGGGGCACATCATATAGTTTTTGGTTGTTGTCAAACTTAATTTGACGTGATAAACAATCATACAAAGTCAACGAACTTCGTCCTGTAGGGGCGTAAACATACATATATAGAGATACATGTAATTTGAAGTAAAGCATATGTGAACAGTGATGCGAGAAATTAGTAATGATTGATTATCTGTGCATCGACATATTAGACGCACGGAAGCAGACTTATTTATATTAATGAGATACTGCGTCGGTTTCCTTCATCAATGGCAATGTTTGTGAAATCTTATTAGTTATTGGCGAAACAAATCTCCAGAAAATCTATATAATTATAATAAAAATGTAGTTCTGGATGTTTGTCATTTCCGACTGGACACAAAAACAACTGAAGTTAATGAAACTTGTATAGTTTTGTAGTAAAAATTCCTAAAAGTGACCTGTCGATCCGTTAACCATCTCGTTTTTTGGAGAAGCTTTTTAGTCTCGTTTTTTCTCGTTCGGTTACTTGAACCCGCAACTTCCAGTTTCCGGTTGGATAAGTTACCGATTACTTCACAGTGCCCGAGAGTCGAATCTGTTCTTTTCTTAGATATAGCAATTTCAACGAAGAAAACGCACTGCATGCGAGAGCTAATAATTTTTAAGCTGTAATACAACTATTTTTTTCTTAAATATAGCCAATCAATCAGGGCAGTCGCAGCGCAGCTTTGCTGTCTGATATATATTATTCACTATACTTAATTGTTATGTGAATATGGTGTGGATATTAGGGCATAAAAAGAATTTGATTTTAATTATTAGTTTGAGCCGTCCACAGTAACTCAATTCTAGTGTTTATAAATGATATAGTTTATAATCATCGCGTACGATAACACCATTTCTACTTAACAGTATAAAAAATATTGACTTACTAAAATTAATTGATTATTTAACTCTAATTATTATTTTCCAGGATTCATGCCATAACAACACACAATTTGTGAAAATTTCAACTAGTTACCTCTTACCGTTTGGTGAGTTGTTATTTGATGTAAACAAGACGCTAATGACCTAGGTTGTCGACGCGTCTATAATTTACAATAAATAAATCTTACCGTTTGTAAGATAGAGCCCTGTGACAGACGGACGGACACACGGATGGACAGACATCGTAGGCAGGGTAATAGGGTTTTATATAGAGGTACGCAACCCTAAAAATTAACAATGAGTTTTGATCGGATAATATTTGTTGTTTGTTTTTCATTATTTAATTTAAATTCATACCCGAATACAATGCACATAGCGCATTCCCATTTGTCTTTTTGTAACTTTTCAGAACTTGTGCAGACATTACATGCAATAAATGCACCGCGCTATTTACACTTCTCCCAAGTGCATTAGCGAGGCGTGAGCTTTTCGAGTCCATCGCATGGGAGTTTGGCGTGAATGAAATACCATTCAAGCCACAAGGGAGTTCTCCTCATTCGCAACAAAGCAGTTCTCTTTCAATGCATTTTATATATTTTTTTTAAAAAAGTGCGATCCAAGTAAAACTTCTAAATTTCTTGAAGTGGAATTTCTTCGGGTTGTTCGTTTGCGATAAATATTTATTAACGCTAACGGTCCAACCATGACAATGAAAAACAAATCATATATAATTTTGGGTTGCGGAAAATATTGTCAGAAAATCTGATTTAAATTTTAAATCGACCCTATTCGAAAATTAATTGATCGATTGAAACGATAGCATTGGAATTTATTAATCTATAATACATATTTACCGAGATATTTACAGTAGATTTATCAAACGAGTTTTTATAATTTTTTTTTCTGTTTGACAATTGACACTATTTATGTACATTTGTACTAATCAAATAAAGACATCTATCTATCTATCTAACGCCAAAATGCAAATAAAATAGTAAAATACAAATAGATACGCTGTAGCAAAATACATATTGTTACGGATCACCCTGTATATGAACGGCGGTCAACAGTTCTGAGAAACGGGGGTCTGTATACTGAACAACGAATACCTGCCGGAATGTTCTAGAGAACGCGAGAACGTACTAGGCTGGGCCGCGCAGATATATAAACAAGCCGGTACGAGTGAATCAGAATCAGTCGACGGTGTGACGCAATCGGTGATCAGTAAATGGTGAGTCGTGCCATCAAGCGGATCAGTGATATAAATATTGATCAGTCAACGGGAATCAGTCAGTGTAGATTGTACTGTGACAGTGTTGAACAGCGAAATAAATCTGATATAAATTCAGTGACATAAATAATTACAAATAAATAATCCTTGTATATATAGTTATTTGTTAAGTGTTATTTAAGTGGCTCGTTTAGTTCAATAATTACCGGTTAAGTTTTTTTATTGTTAGAATTGACTTTTCGTTGTTGCATTTATTGTTATTGAATTTTTAATTATTGTAAATAAATATTTATTCCGAAAACTCAGAAAACAGTTTTGTAACAATATTAAATATGGAAATCATCAATGTTATAAAGACATTGATTGAGTATTGCTGCCTTTATTAATTCTTTTTTAAAATTCAATTCCAGATTTTTAATATTATGCGGCAACATATTAATAGTAGATATATTGCGTAACTAGTGTGCTAAATGCCTGACGCATAAAAGACTTAGCACACGCCTTGCACACTATACTTTATTCAATTCATGTATGATTTTAGATTTAATTGAATCATATCAAACACCTTAGATTCACCGATTCACCTCATTGGAATGTAGTTTGCATTCCAATGTTTTGTGGGAATTAGCACTCCCAGGGTCCCGAGCTTGTACCAGTCTGTTTGTGTATGCCGGCTGGCGGATTCTTATACACAAATGGATTACTTATTTGTTTTGTTGAAGTCGCTAATGACCTGAGTTGCCGACGCGTCTATAATCTACAATAAATAAATAAAATAAAGATCAGTACATCTCATATAAAAACATTGGCCATGACACAATATTTATTTACTTCGCTGCCATAGTAACCATATTTCATTATAGCGTCTAAAAAGGTACATAATGGTTCATTATGTAACGGGTTCTTCAAATGTTTTTCATTATAGCATCGAAAAGTGTTTCATAATGTATTATGACAACACCAGTCGATAAACGGCTATTTAAGATCCGCCTTACAGACACGAAAAAGCACTAAAAGCGTTCATGTGTTGAATAAACATTTTTAAAGCATGCAGATATTCGCCGCTATTTATATTAAAAAACTCGGGCCGCAGTGCCAAACCCTGCCGACAATATAGTGTATTTGCTAATACCGCGGCATTGTGGCTTTATTATGTGAACTCAAATTTGTTTTTGGACAAAATAAAAAATTTAAGCCCTTAACACATCCCTTATAATTTGATTTTTCTAAATTTCAATATTAGTTATGGATTTCATCAGTACAACATCTGCACCAAAATAAATACACCCTTCAGTGTAAGGAAAACTGGATCCGCTAACTAGTGTCGGGCCGATTTTATTTAAATTTTAAGAGCACATTTTAACCTTTACTAAAGGGTTAAATTTCAATTTTGAAACGATTCTAATATTTTTTTTCGGTATTTTTGGGCCTAAAAACATTTTGGAACACCTAAAAACCACTCTTAAAATGGTCCGATCGGGCTGACTGGATTCATAAATTCTGGACTTCGATGCACTAATATTAGAACTGTCTTAGTATACAGTTATTGCAAATTCAGAACTCCAAAATCCCTGAATAAGTCAGCGGAAGGATAATGGAAGGGTTTACGAAGAATAATTAGTAAAAGGATGTTTTAAGTGTTGATGAGCGGGACCAAGGATGTCCAGTAAGCACCACCCCAAGCAGTAAGACCATAGCTAAGAATTGACTGGCAGAAGGAATAGTAACACATAATAATTGTTTCGTCTGTCAATATTTATCTTTATAAAGATGTAAATTAATTTCGTCAGTTTTTTATTTAAATCTTGAATGTGGTTCTTCTAAATATTTTATTTTATGCACCCTATCAATTGTTGTACATGAACGTTTGTCATAGTTTCCGTCACATATATGTAATCTAAGTTTTGTCATGTCAGGTTGTTGAACTATAGAGGCGCTAAAAGTCATATATTTAGTTTTCGTACACGTTAAGTTATTATTGGACCATTTGTATATTAACGCCATGCCAGCTTCTGCCTTTGCGATAATCCCACTCCAAGTCACATTGGAAAATAGCAGCGCAATGTCATCAGCAAAGGATACTATCGTTAATATTATATTATTATCGATATTATTTCTATTCACACAATTTCCGATATATGCTAGTTTCTACACATTCAGCCAACCAACCAACCAACCAGCGTTCGTCGTGCCGTGTGTGTTCCAGCTATCGCCGCCAGAGCACAGCTTCTCCGCTCGAGTAGTACATACCCCTTGTTGCAATGTCAATAGTTCTACGCCAGTGAACCTAAATCATTAGTACCAACAATATTCGTCACCCTAACTGAAGCACCACTGCATTTTATTCGTGTAACAATACATTAAAAAAGTATCGTCATAAGTCGTTTTGTCTAAAAACGAAGGATAGTACTAGTAGATGATAAACGCTCGACAGCTTAGGTGAATAGCATCTAAATAAAACCACAGATATACAGTTTATATTCTCTGTTGGTATTTATTTCTACGCCTCACCAGTCATATTTACCAGTAATAATTACAATGGAATCGAGCGAGCTACGCGGAAATGTTCATTCGGAGTTTGAAACTTGTTAACATTGCGCTTGAAATGAATATATTCATCGAAATATTTCCTAAAATTTTAAACTCGCATTTATTGTTTACTACAAAATATACCATCTATATAAATCAATCTGACAGTAGAAAATTTATGTTTCCAAATACCAGTATTTCTGTTTTTAGAGTTCCGTACTGGAACCCTATGACTAAACCTACGTCGTCTGTCTGTCCTGCATTTAAAAGACTGTATATCTTTTGAATCATAACAGGTAGCCGGTTGAAATTTTCACAGAATATGTATTATTATAGCGGATATCCTGAATACAAATAATAAAAAAAAACAGTAAAAATTAAGGGGGGTTTTGCTCTATCGTAAAAACGGTAATACATACAAGAGTCAAACTTGGTGTGACTATAGTGAAAACTCTAAACTAAAACAACAAATAATAAAAACCGACCAAGCGACCAACAGTTTATTTATGTTTAACAGTGTTGACATTTACATTAACGGTGGCATACACAGAAACACTGGCATTTTAAAATTATTGACGTATTTTTTTTATTTGTCAACCGATTTAAATGAAACAAACTCTATATGTTATCCCAAGCTTATCTCAAACATTAACCCTATACTTAAAATCCGTATTTTTATTACTGTATGGAACCCTCGATGCGCGAGTCTAACTCGCACTTGACCGTTTTTTTTTTTAAAGACGCGCACAGCTGCACAGTCTATAAGCACGAGAGAAGTTCCAGTATTAATATGAAATTTTTCTGGCATTTCTCTAAGGTTATAGAAAATCCAGTTTAAGCATGTCAAATATTATCAATGTTTACGTCTTGATTTGTTATAAAAAAAATATTTCAGTCGAAATATTTAAAGTTTTATACAGTGCGCGTCAAAAGTCTCTTACTCATGTAGCTACATTTTTTAAAAGATTGTACGTAAAAATCAAAATATTTACTATTTTTGGAGAAGTAAACTAAGCGTATCCAGGTGTGCAAGCTTTCACGACCGGCATTGTTTCAAGTCTTTATGGTTTCCGGGCTTGTAGGCCGTGGTCCGGTGGTATTTCTACCTGACGTTTCGTCTACAACTGCGGTAGACATTTTCAAAGGCGATGTGGCAGCGGTCGAAGTGTCCTCCTTGGCGGCTCACAGGTCACACTGACCTGTGAGACGCCAAGGAGGAAACCATGAAGACTAAGCGTAAATCTCTAAAATAGTGCCAGGGCGTTATCCTGTTCCTAAATTACAATGTGACGCTTAATTTTGAAAGATTACGGTTAGGATTTTATAAAATCTAAATTAAGGATGCCAGTGACAATGCATAATTATTTAAATACTAGCTGTTACCCGTGGATCCCCACACGTATAATTCGATTTTTTGACGTGAATAACGTCTAATGTCACATACTGGAGTGGAATTTGAGAAATATTAAATGTTACAGAAATAGAAGGAAGTATACTTAGTTGTCATGTAAAACAAAACATAACAAGTGTACCTATGCTAAGGTTTCTGTTGAAATAAGCCAGGTGGCTGTGTGGTAGGGTAGATGTGCCTTTACTGCTTAGCCTCCGGACAGTAAAGCGTGATATGACCCCATGCAATGACAAAACCTAGTAACTTGATATGTTTCTAGTAATTGATAACTTATTATTATATACGCAAGTTGTGAAGGAGTTTACCATTTAATCTTGAGTTACTAGGTTTTTCAACTTTTTGTTTAGTTAGAACACTCTTTAGTTTTGCTACTAGTAACTCTAAAAATTATGTCGCTACAATCACCCTGTCCACATTCGCGTAAGAAATTTAGTAACTTCTGAATTTTTTCAAAACTTGCTAGCCCAAAACAAACTCCCTGTTGCTAGGCTGTTTTTAAGGCATTTACAATAGTAATTCATGTTGCTAGGTTTCGCACTGGGAACTAATTAGGTTTATATTAATTTAACCTTTTTTACTAGTAAAATTAAGAAAAATCGCAGGATAGTGGACAAAATATTTGATTTATTAAATTAAATGTACGACGTTTCGTCTATAGATTTAGACTTTTTTTCAAGTACATACATAAAAATAACAATATTTATGAAAATTAATATTAATAAAATTAAGAAAAATCGCAGCATAGTGGACAAAATATTGGATTTATTTAATTAAATGTACGACGTTTCCTCTATATATTTATCTATCCTGCGATTTTTCTTAATTTTATTATAATCACGATGGACACGATTTCTAATATAAATTAATATTAATTACTAACCATAGCAATTACTAGGTTTTGTTCATTCAATTTTAGGTCTAACATCAAAACAATTTACTATTTACTTTAGGTTGTTCAGCTCTCAGTTGGTACGAGTCGTGGACGTGTTGTTGTGTGATTTCGATTTCGTGCAGGACATTGACTACTTATGTTGTTGAAATGTCAAGAGGACACAGTAGATTGACTTACCATCTTTTTCATTGTAAAGCGGCATACAGACGATCAACTTGGTTGTCAATCAAGTTGAGTCTGTTTGCCACAGATGTACCAACAGAGTTGACAACATTAACACAAACTTTACTATCCAGGTGTGCAAGCTTTCACGGCCGGCATTGTTCCAAGTCTTCATGGTTTCGACCGCTGCCACATCGCTTTTGAGAATGTCTACCGCAGTTGCAGACGAAACGTCCGGTAGAAATACCACCGGACCACGGCCTACAAGCCCGGAAACCATGAAGACTTGGAACAAACATTACTTTTTACAAAGTCTCTCTAGCTTCTCTTCCGACAGTCTCTATCTCTACAGTACACTTTTAAACTCATGTTTACAACATGATTGTCAATGTAGCCACAGAGGCTTCGACACGGTTGCCAGCATTGGGCTCCTCCCACAAAAATAAAAACTTTTTGATTTTACTCCAACTTGTGGATCAACATGACATTTCACCACCAACCTATCTACAGTTCAACATGGTCTTCAACATTGCATGTTGACAACATGGTTGACAACCAAGTTGATCGTCTGTATGCCGCTTAATGTAAATCCTTACTCGCAAGTATTTCTCAATCCGAAACATAGGTAGTAACTAAAATTTATACCAACTTAATTGAATCAAACAACATGTAACTACCAAAAATAAAAAGATTATCTTTTTAAGCCTATATGCATGAATTGGGGTAAAATTAGTAAGAGCAGTTGATGAGGGTAGAGTTTTCCAAAGATAACTAATTATCTCGTAACATGGTAAAACTAGATACTAGGTTATGTCATTGCACGATAGATGGAACATAAGACCTAAATTACATTGAAATTTGTTCACAGATTCCGAAGCTTATCGCATTAAATTACACAAAAATGCTATACACAGAAATCGTATTTTATATAAGTATAGATAGATATGTTATCTTTAAAACTCAAAATCAGTTAAAACGCGATATAACTAGCAAAAACTAGTTGTAACATTGCCCTTCCGTCAATACTAGTTTTAACTAGTCAAAACTAGAATTATCCAAAAATCTTTTAGTTAATTCCAGTTCTTACTACTTACAACCAGTATTTACTAAAACCAGTCACTGTTTCAAGTATAGATCGTAGTTAAAACTAATAATATTCTAAAAGTGGAATGTGAATCACGCGGTCGAACGGCTAGAGCTGTGCGGCTATAGTGGTGCGGCTTTTTGAATGCGGCTGCACTCTACCTTAAAGGAATGAAAAAAATTCGACTGATGACCTGCAGTCCTATACTTCCCACCTAGTAAATATTTGCAAAAAATGAACACTCTTTTTTTATTCTTTGAAAAAAAAGCATGGCCCTCTTTTTTGTTTAGTGATCTACTGATGGCTAGCTTAATATAGCAAAAATCAAGGTTACCTTGATTTACGTACAACTTTTTTTTTTAGTAAAATATTTTTTTTCTCGAAAACTGTACATTTTAGAGAAAAAAAATATTTACATTTTTTTCATATTATAACAACTAGAATTCGTTTATATTTATATGTTAATACGTGACATTGAGAACGTTTTTTTTAATATCTCAGGATCCACTGAACCGATTTGACTCAAAATCTAATAAACACAATAGAACAATCGGCATGGCCGTATGTTGTGCCGTTCTTAAGATATCGAAGGCGAAAAATTGACCACATACACACACACACACACACACACACACACACATACACACACATACACACACACACACACACACACATACACACACTCACATACACATACAGACATCAGTCAGAAAATGACCTTAAACGATTGCTAGCGTCTCAAAACGTGAAAATCTGTTAAAATGTCGAAATATTTTTTTCGGACTAATTCCTACCATAGTAGAGGTGGGAAGTAAAAAAGTCCACGAAAAGTTACTTCCCGAAAAATCATTAGTGTGAGAAAGTAAAATTCAATAGTAAGTATAATTTAATGTAAATTCAATAGAAATTTATTGTTTTCCAATTTATTATTTTTAATATATATCTAATAAAGAAAAATCAATTATTTCATATTACTCCAAGCCGTTTGCGAAACTTGGATCTTATAGTTACTTTATAGTTAGTTTAGTGACTAGTTAAAACTGTTATGTGGGGTTTATCGTAGCTACATTTAACACGCTGTTTTGTTAATCGCTGATAAATTTTTACACATATAAAACATACGAAGTAATCATAGAAATAACAGCGAATTAACATAACAGCGTGATTAAAATGTACGATAAACCTGACATTAAAATAGAATCGCAGGGATTACTAGTTTTAACTAAGCTCTAACAGTCAATTCTAGTTTTGACTAGTTAAAACTAATATTGACGGAAGGTCAGTGTTACAACTAGTTTTTACTAGTTAGATCGCGTTTTAATTGATTTCGGGTTTAACGGCAACAGATAATATAGATTACGAAAATCAAGTCAGAGCCGGCGTCGTTACAGTATTTGCAAAAACAGTACAGTTATTGACTTGCTGTTGTTTTGCGAATCGAAAACAACTATCATTGCAATGTGTGTATTTTATAACTTCTCCATTTTCACTATAATCAATGTGTTATAGTAGAAAGAGCGCGTAATAGGTACTGTCTTCTGTTGGGATGATCTGTCGGACGTGAAGTTGGTCTTGTTAGCTGTTGTTATTACTGTTGGTTCGGTTCAGAATGTTCAAAGAAATTATGATAATATATCTAGCAGTACATGACTTCTATGTTCAAAATTATTTTTCAAAATGATTTTTAATATGAAAAATTTCAGTGTAATTTGCCAGAAAGTCGTTTTACGATAGTACTTAGGTGATGTAAGTTAATTGTCTATTTCTAAAATCACTAATAAGATTGGCACCAAAATCAATAGGTTTCGGATCATTGCTGATAAATATTTAAAATAAATATTAGTAAAAAAAACGTTTTAGACAGGCTTTTATTTAAATGCACTAAAAAGGAAAAAATAATTTTTAAAAGGAAAAAAAAATTTTTAATAATTTAGGTTCATAATTATAAAAGCGTGGGTCGTGAACTCTATGATTAGTCACGGCCGAATCGCTGAAGCTAGAAACTTGAAATTTTTACAGTTGGTTCCTTTTCTGACGTAAGCATCCACTACGGGCGTCAAAGGGGGGTAAAATGTTGAAAGACTAAAATGAACAAAATAAATATTAGTAAAAGAAACTTTTTAGAGACAAGCTTTTATTTAAATGCACTAAAAAGGAAAAAATAATTTTAATAATTTAGGTTCATAATTATAAATGCGTGGGCCGTGACTAATAAACTATCATAGAGTCCACGACCCACGCTTTTATAATTATGAACCTAAATTATTAAAAATTATTTTTTCCTTTTTAGTGCATTTAAATAAAAGCTTGTCTTTAAAATGTTTTTTTACTAATATTTATTTGGTTCATTTTAGTCTTATAAAATTTTACCCCTCTTTGTCGCCCGTAGGGGTTGAATTTCGAAATATCCTTTCTTAGTGGATGCTTACGTCAGAAAAGGAACGAACTGTCCAAATTTCAAGTTTCTAGCTTCAGCGATTTGGCCTGGGCGTTGATTAGTCAAAAAAAACCTACATCCCTGTTTGAACCCCTTAGGGGTTGAATTTATTTCTATAAACGATTTATTCATGTATCATCGGAAATACATATAATTATTATGTGTACAAAATTTCATATCGATCGGATACGTGGAAGTCGTTCAAAATTTACTTGCAAGTTTTGACCTAAACAAACAAACAAACTAACATACATTGCAAGTTAAATAAAAGCTTTTAAAAAAATGGACTGTGTACCTTACCCACATCGCACGGTCGAATTGTTATATCAGTTATACTTCATACATTTTTCATTGGAACACTTTCCATTACAGTTCTAGGCATTTTAAATTTTATCTAGGTATTTACTTATTTTTATTTTTGACATTTTTCGTTTTTTCCATTCATTTTTAATAATAACCACAATTAAAAACATCTATACATACTTATCTATTCAAACCCTGCATATTACACTATTTTGAAACGTTAAAAAATTGATTTTTAAAATTATAATATCTATAAGAAAACGAATTTTTCTTGGGATGAGACCTAGCTAGATCGATTTTTTGCCTCCCAAAACCCCTTTTCAGTAAACTTCATCTAAATCGTTAGAGCCGTTTTATCCATGTCGATTTGTATGTTTGGTTGCTTATAACTAGAGAACTATTGCATTAATTTCGATAAAATTATTATTAATCGTTAGCTTAAAGTTTAACTTAAAATATTATTAAGAGTACAAATCATTATGTTAGGCCATCGGAAAGCAGTATAATCCCGTTATGTAAAATCGAGTGGGAGGAAGCCGCGGGTACTTAAATAAGTATAAAATGATGAATCGTAGACAAAAAAATTTTATACAAAAGTTGTAGAGAATTTTGTTCTCTATATTCTACAAGATTGATAAAAACTATTTTTTACTAAAAATGGAACGGAACTGAGAAATTTGCAAAAACAGTTTTCCGTGAACTGAACCTCGAATATCTGGCAACGCCGGTACGATATCGATGAGTACTTTCTACACGTTTTTTAAAACACCACATAATGAAGCTGTATACAAAAATTGAGCTAACTGGGAATTATTTCGCAGTGGAAATCTAAAATGACTGGGCTAATATTGGAAATCAGTTAAGTTATATAATATTAGATTATAATACAGAAACATTTATTTTATCAATTAATTGTCACAATCGGGACTCAAACCCGAATTTTCTACTTGCGCGGCGGATGAATTATCATCATTATTTGTGTTTAACGATATTCAGGCCATTTGTCTGTTTGTTTGTTTTTGTACAAACTGGCTGGGTGCGCGACGAATACAACATCTGATGGCCGCACTAAATCACACTCTATATCCGTTGAAGGAATGACAAATTTTTATAAATAAAAAATAAAAAATTTCAGATTGCTAAAAAATATAAGTGCAATACCACATCTGAAAGGGGCTAATAAATATTACGTATTGCGTAAAAGTAAGTATAAAAAATTTTAATAAATATAAAATACATTTTATTTCGAATGTGTTATGTATCTATGTCCACTGTCCACTAGATGGCAGCGGAAACTTAATATAAACAGACTGTGAGAACGTAATGCTGTTAGATAATATTCGATGTTGTAAATTATTGTTCTTAGTTTATAGTTATTTTCTTAATAAATATTTTATAGATCAAATCAATAAATGTGTTTATTACATGTGGTATTGCACTTATGTTTTTAGCAATCAACATTTTTTTATTTATAAACATAAAATAAAACAGAATGGAGTAAGTTTAGCTGTCAAAAGTAATAATAATATTAGTTATAATAGCATTAGAGCTAAAATAAATAAATAAATAAAATAAATAATATTTGCAACTACTATTAATTCTGTTTGTATTTCTACAATATGCTAAACAACAACTATTATGCAACCTTTTTTAAATAACCCCATTTACTTATTCACAACGTGAGTGTGATTTAACACTTATTTTGTTCATAGCGTACGCTGCAGTCGATTCGGTTGTCCCCACCATATACTCTGTACCCAGCGAATATGATCTCTTCCAATTTCAATAGTACAATACCATAGTTTTGTGAGGTACATGTGCGTGTTCTGTTAGATATAAACCAGGACAAAAGCAAGAACATTTTATGTCGGGTAGGCGGCTGTGATGGTGGCAGGATAAAGTACGGAAGACACGTGTCAAATCAATGTGTGACTTGCGGAAAAACTGTCAGTCGCCACTGTTGAGAGCTTTTCTACATACTGTTATGTGTATCTTCGCAGCTCTTTTGCACTGTTTATTCTATGAAGTATGAACTATTGTAATACAATCGATGCGATATATAGAAATGTGTTTTTGCTATATACCCACTATAAAATAGCTACTTTACATGCGTATATGTATACATGGAATGGGTCAGTTGACAGGCAGGTGTGTTGAAAGTGTTTTCAACACACACTAGTGTCGTAAATAAACAATTTTCATAGCAATTTATGTTTATTCGCTCTGATCCGCCCGCTATTGCCTACTCACGGCCTGCTATAAATGTGCAGTTGGCGACGCAAATGAACTGTAATCTTTTTTGAAAATAAAGTGAAAAGTAGCTATTTTAGAGTATGGGTATGGCAAAAAATACCATATATATCTCATCCGTACCTTAAGCTATTACGCCGCGTGTGACTGTTAAAACTCGTTGCCGCTCGTTTTAACATACTGTCACTACTCTTCAGTAATATGTACCTCTTTACGCATCTAGAAATACAATCTACTATTTCAACCAATATTTAATACCAGAAACCTCGGGTTCTTTAGTTTCCGGCCTTATAGACCTAGAGCTAGTGACAATTTTTTGGTGTTATTTATTCAAGGCCTTATTTTTGTGAAGATGTTGAGGGAGGCATATTAAAGTGGCCTGAGTAAGGGATTTTGCTAGATAGCGGTATGGGAGGGATGCAGACCGCCCCCAACATGTAACAAAAAAAATGGTCACAATTATTGTTGCTTCAAGGCTGAATTTGTTTGTATAGCTTGCCGGTGACCCAATAATTCCATTATTATATTTGCAGATCGATTGGTCAGTATTAAAGGGGTGGCAGATCACCCTAAACGTGTCATGTATCCGACGAAATTTATATGATTAGTTCAAGGTCCAAATTTTAATATGTTGTTACGGCGGCTGTTTAAAGCATATATTTCAATTTGCAGAACAAAATGTCGGTATTAACCCCCTTGCAAAACGATATAAACGCCTAGGCGGGCAAGTTTCCCTCTAAAAGCTAGGCGGTTAATACCGACGTTTTGTTCTGCAAATTAAAACAGTCGCCGTAACAACTTATTAAAATTTGAACCTTGAAGTAATAATAAAAACTTCGTCGGGTACGTGACACGTTTAGGGTGATCTGTCACCCCTTTCATACTGACCAATCGATCTGCAAATATTATAATGGCATTATTGGGTCACCGACAAGCTATACAAACAATTTCAGCCTTGAAGCAATAATAATTTTGACCATTTTTTTTGTTACATGTTGGGGGCGATCTGCATCACTCCCATACCGCTATCCAGCAAAATCCCTTACTCAGGGCACTTTAATAATATGCCTTCCTCAACATCTTCACAAAAATAAGGCCTTAAATAAATAACACCAAAAAATTGTCACTAGCTCTCAGTCTATTAGTTGGACAATCAATTAACAATTTGAGTTTAATTACGTTGACAAAGTCGCTTATATGTATTTTTTGTGAAATTAAAAAATGGCTTCTTATGTTTTTGTATTCGCGATAACAAAGTCATAATGTAATCACGATTGGATTATTCATAAGGCTAATATATGTTAGCGTTGTTGAACGTTTAGTCAAAGAAATAAACAAAATACTTAATTATTTTATAACGTTGTACAATATGTCCACCTTTCTTGTTATTTTTAGACCAACTGACTTTCTTTCTTTTTATGCGAGCGCAATCCATCTGGCACCAGCTCGCCTGTTTTCGTGAAGGCTCGGCTTACTTTTGACTCCGATGCGCGCGCAACCTTGTTAAGATGCTAACATATTAGGTAAAAATACATTTTAAGCAAACAAGCCTTTATTAAAATGTACTAAAAAGAAAAAGGTATTTAAGAAATTTGGGTTCATTATTATAAAACCGTAGGCTGTAAACTCTATGATAGTTTATAACAGTCACGACACCATAAACCTAAAATAATTATTATTTTTTCTTTTCGGTAGATTATAATAAAAGTTTGTTTTTTATTTATTTTTAAAAAAATGTTAGTCTTTATAATATTTTATACTAGCGATCCCGTCCGGCTTCGCCCGGGTGCTAAGAATTTATGATTTATCATCCCCCCGCGAGAAATTATCCCTCTGTGAAGCGAAGTCGGGCTGGTGGTGTTTATAATATCAGTAGGATTCCGCCTATACGCTAAACTAAAATGCAAAAGAATTTCAGAGTTACGTTTTGTTACTAGGAATTATCTCCCCCCCCCCCGCGAGAAATTTATTAAAATAAAATATATCACTCAGGGATAATGTAGTTCTCTATTAATGAAAGAATTTTTAGAATCGGTCCAGTAGTTCCAGAAATAAAAATGTATGATTTATTATCCCCCCGTATGAAATTCTCCCCCTGCGATGCGAAGTCGTCTGGCGTGTACTTGCCTACAGTTATAATATTGGTATAGATAGTCAAAAAATCCTACATCTCCGTTTTACCCCCTTTGGGGTTGAATTTAAAAAAACTCGAATAGCCTATAACCTTCCTCAATAAACGGGCTCACAAAAAAAAATCAAATCGGACTGGTAGTTTCTGAGATTAGCGAGTTCAAACATACATACACACAAACAAACAAACTCTTTAGCGTTATTATGCTGGTATAGATTATAATAAATTATGAAAAAAACTTGTAAAGCGACTTCAGACACGTTCTCCCACCATCAACACTGGGACTTCCACCACATTTTTTTTTAAATTTTTTAAAACTTGTATTCAAATATTGTTATTAGTCCATTGAAATGTTACATTAGGTTTGCATTTTGGGTAGGACAAGATTTCTTTTATTTATTATTATATTTTTTTTCATTCAATTTTAACAGAAAAACAAAAAATATTCTATCTTCTATAAAGCAAATCTTTTAATTATTCAGTTTACGACAGAAAGTATTTCTAACAAAGTTGTAGAGAATTCGATTCTAAACAAAAAACCTCTCTACAAATTTTCTGTAAGATGTACCGTTACGGAGATACAGCACCCCTTTATAAAATGGCGGCCAAATGGGGTGGCCGCCGACACCGAGAACTGAATTTTAAACTTACACCCCCCCACACAACGATAAAAAAAATCTTGTCATACCCAAAATGCAAAGTTATCCTAAAAAAATATAACATTTCAACGGACTATATTATAGTCAAAATATCAGAATATTGTATTGTTATCGGAGATACATACGATTGCAAAATTTCAAGTCAATGGGACAAAGTGAAAGTGAAATAATATAGTTCTTTTCGCTCTAGATACATAATCTATTTTGTCATACCCACTATATAATAGCTGCTTTACATGCATGCATGTATGCATGTAAAATTGACTTTTGACAGGCCGGTGTGAGGGAAGTTGGAAACTTATCTTTCGCACACTAGTGTGGAAAAGCATGCCATTTCCATAGTGATTTATGTTTATTCGCCCTGATCCGCCCGCTATTACCTAGTGACAGCTACTCTCGACCTACTATAGACTTGAAGTTGGCGACACAAATGAACTGTCATTTTTTTTAAATTCTGAAAATGAAGTGAAAAGCAGCTATTTTATAATGGGTATGGCAAAAAATACCATATATCGTGCGTAATGATATGGCTCGTGTGACTGTTAAAACTCGCTATGCTCGTTTTAACATAATATCACTTACTCGTCAGTAATATACGCCATTACGCAACTAGATATATACCTACAATCTACTTTTATTTTTTAAATAGATATCCCATACATATTTTTATTATTAAAAAAACTAGGTATTTATTATGCCGGAACAGTTTGACGGACGGCATATGTTCAATAAACGATTATTGTCGACAGAACAGTGAACACGTGGCTACGGCTTCAATAAAACTGCGAATGCCGGAATGAAACGAGGCGTCGAATTATAAAGAAGTCATTATTATTCAGGATCGGTTTTCACATTGAGAACAGACAATTTTATCAATTGCGTATAATCTTGATCGTACGGATTGTTCGTCTTTCCAGAAATTGCAGACTCGTATATGGTGTGATTAATCTTAAAGGAAATATGTAGAGGATGTCTCACGACGTATAAATTCTATCATAAATTTTTCAATATTAATATTAGGTACCTATATAATGAAATAAAAATAAATAAATTATAATTTAAAAAAACTAAAAAACACGCTTTAATGAACTAAAAAGTAAAAAATAATTAATTTTATTGTAAAAAAGCGTGGGGTGGTTTGTATCATATTTTCATACTACCCTACGCTTTTTTACAATAAAATTAATTATTTTTTACATTTTAGTTCATTAAAGCGTGTTTTTTAGTTTTTTTAAATTATTATTTATTTTTGCTTTTTAGTCCTGGAGATCCTGGTCAGGATAATGGGACAAGCTTATGGAATTATTGTATTGTAATCGGTCCTTGATAAGTGTGCAAAGTTTCAGTTCAATCTGAAGTTTTTTGTTTTTTTTTAGTCCTGGAGATCCTGGTCAGGATAATGGGACAAACTTATGGAATTATTGTATTGTAATCGGTCCTTGATAAGTGTGCAAAGTTTCAGTTCAATCTGAAGTTTTTTGCTTTTTTTTAGTCCTGGAGATCCTGGTCAGGATAATGGGACACAAACTTATGGAATTATTGTATTGTCATCGGTCCTTGATAAGTGTGCAAAGTTTCAGTTCAATCTGAAGTTTTTTGCTTTTTTTTTTAGTTCTAGAGATCCTGGTCAGGATAATGGGACAAACTTATTGAATTATTGTATTGTCATCGGTCCTTGATAAGTGTGCAAAGTTTCAGTTCAATCTGAAGTTTTTTACTTTTTTTTTAGTTCTGGAGATCCTGGTCAGGATAATGGGACAAACTTATTGAATTATTGTATTGTCGTCGGTCCTTGATAAGTCGACAAGGTTTAAACTAAATCTGACCGTTCAAAGTTGGTCAAAATCAAGTGCAAAGATGTCGGTTACAAACTGACAAACAAGCAAGCAAGCAAACATACAAGTGAAGCTAATAAAAGCGTGTTAAAAATATCGTTAACTATGCAGATTGCAGACAGTCGTGACTCGTTTGCAAGCTGAATTTTGTAAAATTACGTAATTATTTTTGTTTTTTGCAGAACATGTTTTAGCAATTAGTTACATTATTGTAAAAAAATCTTTTTGTACTATAAATAGACCTGATGATGTGTGCCTAAGCTCATGAAACATGTAGTCGATGTTACTATTTTAATAAATGGAAAGAATTATTTAAATAATTTTCAATTCAACACTTTCTTTTCAGTTCCGAATCCTTTGGAAATACAAAACCTGTATGATTTGAACGTTGGTAAACACAGCACATGGGCATTGTCAATGATTTATTATTTTAAATAAACTTATTCTGTACACACTACTATGAACTGCTCACATATCGAGGTGGTTACTTAGATGGCGCCCGGGCCCCTAGCGATCAAGTTCGGCAGAATGCCACTCGAGTCAAGATAAGACTCGAGTGAAGATATGATTCGAATCACTCGAGTGACAATGTAACTCGAGTCATTGTTTTACATATAGGCAGGTAATAATAATGAGTAACCACTAACCACATTCAGTGTAGCTCTCACTCATTTTAAACACGAACTATTAGCAAACAGCTTTACAGTTTACACAAACATTTAACAAATAAAACAACTCAAACTATGTACTGAATTTCAAATGAAAGATTAAGGCATGTAGTATATTGTATGTCATACATCGGCTAAGCATGTCTTAACATGTACTTCTCACTCGAGTCACTACAGGCCATTCGAGTGTTCCGAGTCAACTCGCCAATCGAGTGGATCTAGCCGATTTGAGTCACTCGACGATTCGAGTCATTCAAGCTGACTCGAGTCACTCGAAAGCCGAGTAAAAATAAATTTGACTTGAGTGCGAGTGAAATAAAAACCACTCAAGTGAAACACAACTCGAGTCCCATCACTAATTCCCTCTCTCTTAGTACGTCTTGCCACTTAAAACACTTAAAAGAGGTTTAAAGAGTTGTACAGGGAGAGGGTGTCTATAAAATCTATTATATTTGTGCTTACCTGTTAATACTGTCAATAATATTTGTACTTACCAATAATTTGTAGAGTGCTAATAGCCTGAGGGTTGAAGCACACTTCTTTGGTTTTTCCTTTTTACAAACTTTTATTTAACTTGAAATGTTTGTATGTTAGTTTGTTTGTTTAGG
Organism: Mongoloraphidia duomilia; assembly: GCA_039654895.1. Lineage (NCBI taxonomy): Eukaryota > Metazoa > Arthropoda > Insecta > Raphidioptera > Raphidiidae > Mongoloraphidia > Mongoloraphidia duomilia. The sequence goes on along the minus strand of CM077521.1, from coordinate 17,677,193 downwards.
TCAAATCTTGCAAGTCAATTTTGAACTACTTCCACGTATCCGATCGATTTGACATTTGGTACACATATGTATTCCCGATGACAATACATGAATCAATCGTTTTTAGAATTAAATTCAATCCCTAAGGGAGTCAAACGAGGGAGTAGGGTTTTTTGACTATTTAACGCCTAGGCCAAACCGCTAAAGCTAGAAACTTGGAATTTAGACAATAGGTCTCTTTTGTGACGTAAGCATCCACTATATGAAGGGATTTTTCGAAATTTATTCCCTAAGGGAGTCAAAAAGGGATACACTTTTGAATGACTAAAATAAAATATTATTAAAAAAATCTTTTTAAAGATACGCTTTTATTTAAATGTACTAAAAAGGAAAAAAATAAGTTTTAATAATTTAGTTTCATAATTATAAAAGCGTAGGCATTGACTAATAAAGTATCGTAGAGTTTACAACCCACGCTCTTATAATTATGAAACTAAATTATTAAAACTTATTTTTTTCCTTTTTAGTACATTTAAATAAAATCGTGTCTAAAAAGTTTTTTTTACTAATATTTTGTTATAATAAAAAAAACCTGTATATCCTCTGTCCATCATACTTAGATCAGTGTGTTAGACAATCTGTACTTAAGATCAGTCTAATTTGTAGATACGTGAATATCTCTCTGTAAAATCGCTTACTGAAAGAGTTATTTCCGTTCTATTCCATCGTTCTTAAAGAGTAGCCTTTGCTTGCAGTCGGCTTTACTGTACGCGAGTTGACGCTGGGAGATAGGGGGCCGAAGTAGAAGTATATTGTCGGCAATTAGAGTGAGTGCGTTATGGGACTTGGAACTGGGACTAATATAAAGAGAGAGTTTCTTTTATTCAGTTATGGTTTTGTAACAATATCCAGTGAATATTGTGTTTATCCAGGGAATATTGTGTATACAACGCAATATTTCAAACTATTGGTTACGTTGCATTGTGGGTATGTATACACGGAGGGGAAATGTAGGGGTAGCTGACAGATCGCGTTCATTGTTGCAATAAAATATTAGTAAAAAAAAACTTTTTAGACAAGCTTTTATTGAAATGTACTAAAAAGGAAAAAATAATATTTAATAATTTTGGTTCATAATTTTTAAAAAGCGGAGGTTGTAATCTCTATGATAGTTTATTAGTCGCAACCCCCGTTTTTATAATAAATATGAACCAAAACTATTAAATATTATTTTTTTCCTTTTTAGTACATTTCAATAAAAGCTTGTCTCTAAAAAGATTTTTTTATTAATATTTTATTTTGTTCATTTTAGTCTTTCTAAATTTACCCCCCTTTGACACCCGTAGGGGTTGAATTTCGAAAAATCCTTTCTTAGTGGATGCTTACGTCAGAAAAGGAACGAACTGTCCAAATTTCAAGTTTCTAGCTTCAGCGATTTGGCCTGGGTATTGATTCGTCAAAAAAACCCTACATCCCCGTTTGAACCCCTTAGGGGTTGAATTTATTTATTCAAGTATTCAAGTCTTGTCATCGGGAATACATATGTGTACAACATTTCAAATCGATCGGATACGTGGAAGTCGTTCAAAATTGACTTGCAAGTTTTAACCTAAACAAACAAACTCATCAAACAAACACACAAACTAGCATACATTGCAAGTTAAATAAAAGCTTGTAATAAAAATGGGAACTGATTAACAACAGTAATTGTTTCAGTATACTGTATGAGGTCTACCATATTTTTATTTGTCAGATACTGCTAGTGGCAAGTCAAGTAAGGTATACGTCAAACGCTTACATTTTTTATTCGCCAGATGGTGCTAG
>CM077521.1:17658142-17675290 GCA_039654895.1 Mongoloraphidia duomilia | reverse complement strand
AGATTACAATAAATGATATATTACAATAAAAATAGATGTTTCATGACTCGTTTCCATAAAATAAATTCGCTTTCGTATTGTGGAAAGAAGAAACAAAAGTTGACTACCTATATAACATTACTAAAATTTTATCATTAAATTTAACAGATAATAATATGAGGAAAAACATGAAATCGGTGGCACTAAGACCAATTTTTTTTATCATACTACTTGATGAAATTTATACAGATTATATAGAGAAATATCAATTGTTTGCAATAATTTTATCATCGTCTGTCTTGCAATTTTTAACTTCCCGCTAAGAAAATTGAAATTACCTCGTATCCCGTTCTCTAAAGTAAACTTCAAACAGAGTTTTTTAAAAGAAAATTATTAAAATGTTGGACCAGGATGACGACTAGCGAAAAAACTCAATACGATTAAAAAATAATATTTTATTTAGTTACGAATAAGATTGTAGATGCAGATTTTGCGTCAGTAAATTTCACTTCTGTAGTGTGTAGTGTAAAAAATATATTATAACTGTTTTCCGGATGGCGTTCATGCTGTTGAACTAGCCCAGTTACAAGCTTACATTCCAGAACGCCGACTAGGGACACTATTTTTCGGCACAATTTTTGCAAATCGCTGATCCGTATTTTAGCAGACGAAACTAAAAACCAATAAATATTGTTTAAAATATTTATTTCCAACATAAAGACACTCAAATAAAATATATTTACAAAACAAATACAATAAATCATTTATAATAAATAGATACCTATAATAACACTTAAAATCTTAGCTTTGTCATACATTACATTTTTATACTCGCTGTATTTATTTGTGGGATAAACAAGCCAATTTTTTGTTTATTGGTCACAGTTTGTCACTATGTGATGGACTGTAAGTGGTTCATCGCAGACAGGAAGATATTTTTACGTGTATTTCCTTAGGTATGCGCGGTATTCCCACATCTTCCCCTATCATGTACATTAGGGTGGGTCAAAAATATCAATTATTTTTTTTTTACAAGTGACACGGAAAAATAGGTTGCTAGACACCTTAAAAAAATTTTCATCAAATATGAGCTCTTAATTTTAATAGGAAGATCATCCGCATCACAGTTTTTTATTTTTTTCTCAGTCCAATAGAAAAAAATTCATACCTCATTATTAATTGATTGTACCGAGGGGTAAATATCTGCCCAAAATTGTGTACACCATAAATCCTTTTTGGCAAATAAATCCTTATAAATCCATATAAATCACTAATAAATCCTCATAAATCCTTATAAATCCTCGTAAATCCTCATAAATCCTCGTAAATCCTCATAAATTCTCGTAAATCCTCGTAAATCCTCATAAATCCCCATAACTCATCGAATGTATAAACAATAACAAACCTGTGTTTACCTTATTAATCCAGTCAAATGGTACTTTTAAATTGCGTTAATAAGAAGTTTGATGAAATTTTCCGCAAGGGGTTGCCGCCATCTTGAATTTAAGGGATGAAATCATGTATCTTGGTAAATACTGCTTGTACGTTAAAAATTACTATTACGAAAATTGTTAAGGAGGATCTATCCAACAACTTTTGTTTAAATTTTTTTTTGAAATTTCTTATTATTCAAAAGTTATAAATTCTCAAAAATGACACTGTTGAGGGTTGAAACGGTTTTTTCGATTTTACAACAAAACGGTCAATCGGGGCGAAAAATGGATATAACAAAAGTTGTAGCTTTTGAGTTTCTCTACAATATGCATGTGTTCAACATTTTTTTTGCTTGCTTGGTGCGAATATAGAGGGCGCCAAAAGTCGACCGGCGCCAATATTTTTGAAAGTTTTTGAATTTTGCACATAAAAAATTAATTCAAGTCATCGCATTTTCACCAAATACATGATTAGGGGGTTTTAGGGGTCGCTAATTAAGAATCCGTTATCAAATTTTCAAAAAACAAAATGGCGGATGATGAATTTGGTGAAAATGCGATGAATTTAAATGGGAGACGTCCGCCATATTGGAATCGCCATTTTGTTTTTGGAAAATTTTATAATGATTTCCTAATCAGCGACCCCGAAAACCCCCTAACGAGTAACGTGCAAAATTAAAAAATTTTCAAAAATATTGGCGCCGGTCGACTTTTGGCGCCCTCTATATTCGCACCAAGCAAGCAAAAAAAATGTTGAACACATGTATATTGTAGAAACACTTAAAAACTACAACTTTTGTCGTAACCATTTTTTGCCACGATTGACCGTTTTGTTGTAAAATCGAAAAAACCGTTTCCACCCCCAACAGTGTCATTTTTGAGAATTTATAACTTTTGAATAAGAAATTTCAAAAAATTTTCCAAACAGAAGTTGTTGGATACATCCTCCTTAATAATTTTTGTAATAGTAATTTTTCACGTACAAGCAATATTTACCAAGATAAATGATTTCATCCCTTAAATTCAAGATGGCGGCCACCCCTTGCGGAATCCGAGGGGGGAAACTTGGCTGGAGTGTTCTAGTAGCACCCCCTATCTACAATTAAAATTTCATCAAATTTCTAATTAACGCAATTTCAGACCTATTTTTTCGACAATTTGATTGGACTATATATATTATAACAATAAAGCTGAAGAGTTTGTTTGTTTGTGTGTTGGTTTGAACGCGCTAATCTCAGGAACTACCAGTCCAATTAAAAAAATTTTTTTTTCTTAGATAGCTCGTTCATTGAGGAAGGTTATAGGCTTATTCAAGTTTTTAAAATTCAACCCCAAAGGGGGTAAAACTTGAGTGTAGGATTTTTTTACTATCTATACTAATATACTATACTAATATTATAAACTGTAGGTAAGTAAGTTTCTGATATAATCAGCATCGAGTTAGTAGATAGAAACGTACATTCATAAAAAATATGACATCATTGATTCGTGGAGCAAAAACGGTTATTAGCGAGCGGGGCTCACATAAATATTTCAAAAATTATTTTTGAGCTAATTTGAAATAATAATTAAGTGATTTAAATGTCATTTTGTTCAGAATTTACTGCTCTATTAATATAACACAAAAAAAATTTTTAGTCAAATACCCTATTGTATGTGGTACAATAATGCCAACACGAGATAAATATTATAATAAACTTACCTTGGAACTCACACAAACTTGCATGACACCACCAAAAACAAATTTTATTCACAATGCCGTCGGTTTATGCGGTCGGGCAAATTAAAAAATGTTACGCGCACGCGCATAACATAAACAGCTGATTTAATTCTTCTGTAAATCTTCGATAAATCCTCAATAAATCCCCATAAATCCCCATAAATCCCCATAAATCCTCATAAATCCTCATAAGTCCTCATAAATCCTTATAAATCCTCATAATTCCTTCACGCTGTACACCATAAATCCTCAGATATTTACCCCTCGGATTGTACAGAAAAATGTTTGAAGAGAATTTTGTAGGAAATTTAAAACTCTACAAAAAAGGTTTCTTATATTTTTTCCGCAAACCTCACCATTTGAAAGATATTGAAGATTTATAATAGTCATTTATTGTCGAGTTATAAAATTCATAAACAAAAATGAAATTTGTCTTAAAATAATCAAACTTAAATCTTCAATATCTTTCAAATGGTGAGGTTTACGGAAAAAATATAAGATACCTTTTTTGTAGAGCATTAAATTTCCTACAAAATTCTCTTAAAACATTTTTCTGTACAATCAATTAATGATGAGGTATGAATTTTTTTCTATTGGACTGAGAAAAAAATAAAAAACTGTGATGCGGAGGATCTTCCTATTAAAATTAAGAGCTCATATTTGGTGAGAATTTTTTTAAGGTGTCTAGCAACCCATTTTTCCGTCTCACTTGTAAAAAAAAAAAATTGATTTTTTTGACCCACCCTAATGTACATTGTACAAGTATAATATCGTAAAGACGAGCAGAACTTTTCGTAATGCTGTTACGGCGTTATAGGTGTTAGGTAGTTAGGATTTATTTCTAATACTATTACTGAGGACAAACTTTTATTATTGAATTATGTTCTAAGATTCTACACATTCTAATCTCTATTATATTATGTATAACTAGCAGCCTGGTCCGGTTTCACCCGAGTTTCTAGATTATCGAGGCAGTGTAGCCTAGTGCATAGCGTACTTGGTACCAGCCTCTAGACTAGACTATCGTGGGTTCGAATCCTACCTGCGCTCATGGATGTTTTGTGGTGTTATTTAGCTTTAAGTTAGTTGTTATTTAATGTAATTTAAGACGCTAATGGCCTAAGTTGTCGACGCGTCTATTATCTACAATAAATAAAAATTCTAGATTATCTGTTAAAGATAGAAATATGCTATGGTTTGACTTTTGTTTAAAATATATTATGTCCAACAAATCTTCCATACCTAGGCATTTATATAATATTATCTCTAGTGTTCTGTAATATTATAATCTCTATGTTTGGAGATTCGGCATATAGTACGTACGAAACACTTGGCATATTATGTTGACACACGATGAATGGCTACAGAAGTGTGGCAATTAGCGATCGCCAAAGCTGGCGTATTTGCCATAATGCAATGTTTCAAGTTTGTTACAAGCAGAATAAAGCAGCCTAAACAGTTTTTAACACGCCTCTATTATTAGCTTTCTTGTATGTTGTTGTATATTTGTAAAAAACCTTGCAAGTTGCAACTCGATTTTCACCCACTTCCAAATGTCGAATTGACAAGTTAAAGAATGGAAATAGAAAAACATATATGGTGGAAGTGACGGTATTGATGGTGGGAAAACGTGTCGTCACTAGATCGAGGAGCTGGACTGCTCAAAACGGGCAAGACACCTTGTAATAGTGACGCATTAGCAGAGATAAAGAGTATGAAAGAGCTACCTCTTCCGACCTCCATATCTCTAGTACTGCAAGAGTTGAAATTTATCAAAGACTAAAAGTTAAAAAATAAAATTTATAGTTTCAAAAAAATCTAAAAAATAAGATATGTTTTCTTCTCTTCTATATAACGTTTAAAAGCGTCATGCTCTCGACGAATTAAATAAAATATAGGTACAGTGAGTTCCCCATGCTTTTAAACATTATTGAAGATAAATAAATTTATATTCCACTTTTTAGTGCGTTGATATAAGCGTGTTTATAAAGATTTTTTTTGAAACTACAAATTTTATTAAATAGCTTTTGTCATATTCGAGTGTGGGATTAAGGTTATGTACCTGTATTGTCGCAGCCGAAATGTAAATGTAGCCGCTTTATAAAGCGGCTAGCCGTTTCATATAAGACGGCGATGTTTTGTAAAAAAGCTAACTAACGTTCAGCCACATAACAAAGGGGCTGAATCAACATTCACCGGATTTAAAGATATTTCACGTTCTACAATACGGCTGGTCGAATTTAGTTCCAAGTACTACCATTTGAGGCACCAAATCTCATTTTACAAATATTAATGTTTCTTTTGCGATTTTGCAGGCATTCGTATGTAAATATAATTTTCTCACATAGTAATATAAGTTGCAGTATTTCTTAATTTTAAATACCTATAATTTTATTTTTTGTTTCAGATTTATTTGAAAAAAGAAACAAATCCAACCGAACAACTTGTAGTGTAAGTTTTCAAAATATTTTAGTATTTTTTCTACAGATTGTTTTTCATTCTTATCACGTTTCAATTCGATAAACAATACTGTGTAATTAAAAGAGAAGCAGAAGTTGAAAAAATGCAATTAAAACTTTAAACTGGAACTCTTAAAACAAAAAACAATTTTAAAATTTAAATGGAAAAATAAAAGATGAGATATGTTACATAATTGGTGACAAATTTAAATAAAGCGAAGAAAAATTAAACAAGAAAATCCCTAAAATACGTATAAAATATAAATCCTGCTAATAAAAAGCTCAGTATTTCAAATATAAACTGGCATAGTATATACGCGATTCACAGTTGTTTCCTCCTCCACGATTTTTTTTCTGTTATGTTGGTAGATATATGTACGAGCATGGCAAAGTACCATTTCCAAGGCTCTTGACGATGGAAAATTATCCCTCCTGAGTGCACCTAAACCGCCAGAACCAACACATTATAAATACTGTAATACGCTGTAATGGCCTCCATGTTATCGGCGATGTCTACGTCCCATTCACGAAAAGTGAAAATGTGATTCTTTTCATTGGTTCACAGCCAATAGACACATAATATACCGCGCGTTCACAGCTAAACTATTCGTTGTGAGCCTCGAGAAGGAGGGGATAAGCAGTTTTTCGCGAGCGCTGTATGCGGCGACTTTATGCGTTAATGCTGTATTTTTAGTGAGAACGTGTTGTAGTGTTGCAGTGAAAGAACAGATAATTAAAGAATGTAATTTTATTGTATAGTAAATTGAGTTGATAATAAACGAATCTTATAATAATCGTCCGAACTTAAAACTAAATATAAGAGAAATGTAGCAACTAGATATCTAAGCAGGCTACAAATATGGTTCGGACCTAAACTAATACAGCAACAAAATGTGGAAACATAACTTCTACATAGTCCTAATAACTTAAAACAATAAATATTTATGGATAATAATGCTTACTTACATTGAATTTTTGAAGAATATATTCACTTAACGTTTACAATACAATTAGAAAATTTGGAGGTATTGTCTCAATTTCAAGTAATAAGCGAATTTTTTGCTCTTTCCTATAATTTCGCATACTAAAGTTACAGCAAAAATGCTTTTTTCGAACCAATAGGCGGCGCCAGTGTAGAAGCTCACAATGAATAAATTGTAGTGGGAAAACAGATTATCCGTTAATTTTCGTAGTTTCTTCCATTGACTTTGCACTACCTGGACGTGTCCCAGCGGTTAAAACGTGGATGTGTGGCCAATCTCTATCTCTCTCAGAATAGTACCGTAAAGATGGGCCAAAACTATAGACTATCCTCTCGTCAAAACAATTTTTTTAGTTCTGTTAATTATTATGTATATGTCAACATCTTTTGGATTAACTCGTAATTTTAGTAACGGAAAGAATAATATCAACAAAGAAAATCGCTAGCTTAATTACATTATTTTAAAATCTCATAAAGTGTTTGTATATGTTGCATAAAATACATTTTTACAAGCTTTTATTTAACTTTCAATGTATGTTAGTTTGTGTGTTTGTTTGTTTGTGTGTTTGTTTAGGTCAAAACTTGCAAGTCAAATTTGAACGACTTCCACGTATCCGATCGATTTGAAATTTTGTACACATATGTATTCCCGATGACAATACATGAATAAATCGTTTTTAGAAATAAATTCAACCCCTAAAGGGTTGTAGGTTTTTTTGACTAATCAACGCCCAGGCCAAACCGCTGAAGCTATATATAAACTTGAAATTTGAACAGTTGGTTCCTTTTCTGACGTAAGCACCCACTAAGAAAGGATTTCTCGAAATTCAACCCCTACAAGGGGGGTAAAATTTTGAAAGACTAAAATGAACAAAATAAATATTAGCAAAAAAAACTTTTTAGATACAAGCTTTTATTTAAATGCACAGCGCACTAAAAAAGAAGAAATATTTTTTATAATTTAGGTTCATAATTATAAAAGCGTGGGTCGTGACTAATAAACTATCATAGAGTTCAAGACCCATGCTTTTATAATTATGAACCTAAATTATTAAAAATTATTTTTTCCGTTTTAGTGCATTTAAATAAAAGTTTGTCTCTAAAAAGTTTTTTTTGCTAATATTTATTACAAATATATTTAAAATTTACCTCATCAAACTTGTTTTTAAATCAGTATGCCCTTTATAGTACACGTTAGAAATTAACTTAAAAATCATAGGTGTAACACAGAGCAAATTATTCCGTGCACACGAATCACGATACGCTAGTAACTTCCATATCTGAGTTTCCGTGTGCACGGAGCGCCAGTGGTTTAGCTTACTCTCCGTGTGGAAGTGCACGGGGTAGTCATTGCGTAATTTTTGCCAGTTGTTTTAAATGTTTTTTGTCACACCGACTATAAAATAGCTAGTTTACATGGGTGTATGTATGCATGAAATGGATCAGTTAACAGGCAGGTGTGTTGAAAGTGTTTTCAAAACACTCTAGTGTGGAAAATTAACAGTTTCCATGGTGATTTATAATTATTCTCTTTGATCCGCCCGCTGTTGCCTACTTACGGCCTGCTATAAATGTGAAGTTGGCGACGCAAATGAACTGTCAAACATTTTTGAAAATATTGAAAATATGAAAAATGAAGGGAAAATGAGCTATTTTATAGTGGGTATAGCAAAAAATACCATAATAATATGACTCGTGTGACTTTTAAAACTCGCTGGAGCTCGTTTTAACAAATTATTAGTACTCGTCAGTTATATATCTCATTACACATCTAGACATACAATCTATTATAAACCAAACTGATATCTATTTGTGAATGGCATGTAAACACTAAACAGTAAGGTACTTGTACGTATGTTTGAGTTTGCAAGCGATTTTATGTTCCATTAACTAGTTCTATATGCTTCTTAAATATAATGTTCCACAGTCATTGATATTAATTCATGTACTTAATAGGTACCATATTACATAACATGCACATTGTATATATAAGTACAAGTACCTATCATTCATACCTAATACCTATACAACAATACAACAAATCTTACATAAATCACTGATCTAGTAAGAAATCTTAATAACACCTGGTTTCCAGAAAGATAAATTCAGAAAATCTATTTATAAAATTGATGGAACAAAATATATTATAAATAGTTATATCGGGTGTCCACGCGAAAAATTTCAACGGATTTCATTGTTTCGCCTTTTGAGTTAAAAAATTGAAACTTTAGACTGTTTAAACCATTAATATAATTTAAATTATTGTATTGTAATCGGTCCTTGATAAGTGTGCAAAGTTTCAGTTCAATCTGAAGTTTTTTGCTTTTTTTTTTAGTCCTGGAGATCTTGGTCAGGATAATGGGACAAACTTATGGAATTATTGTATTGTCGTCGGTCCTTGATAAGTGTGCAAAGTTTAAACTAAATCTGACCGTTCAAAGTTGGTCAAAATCAAGTTCAAAGAAGTCGGTTACAAAATGACAAGCAAGCACACAAGCAAGCAAGCCCGCAAGCAAGCATACAGGTGAAGCTAATATAAGCGTGTTAAAAACACACAACTTGACATAGGTATCGGATCGTTGTACCGTCCCCAGTACAATCAACTTTGTTATTTTAAGTAGCACCCTAAAAGGTTTTTTTCGGGCGAATTCAGCAAAAAGACCTCATTTTGGGCATTTTTTTTAATAAAGTACAAGGCTAAAGTAAGTACCTACCTAGTTTCTGAAATATTTGTGATCAAATTTGGATAAATTTCAATATAGGTAATTAATAGTTTTAATTTACCTCGCATGAGCTATGGACGCTGAAAGTGCTTGGATGGGGGGGGGCAGACCCCAGGCCCAGCACAGGAACATAATATGGAGCATAATATGTGATCTTCCTGTGCAGGGATCTGGGGATGCAGCTTAGCAAAGCAGATTTATAGATTTTGGTCAAAGGTGCTACTTAAAATAACAAAGTTGAATGTGCTGGGGGCCCAGGGGGCGGCACAACGACCCAACACCTATGCCAAGTTTGTTACGACATAATTGACACAATATTAAATTTGGTAGAATTACAATTTTGTTTTGTCAAAGTAAACTTATTTTTAACGAAGACGAATTTTTAGTTGGTGCTGACCTGGAAATTTTGTATATCTGTTTATGATTTTTTTAAATAGATCCGCGATTGTTTTAGTACTTATGTCTATCGTTCGATGGCGGTGAGTGACTGATTGTCACGTTTTTAATTATTGTTTTGATTCAGACTGCTTTGGAAGTTTCGTTTCTTTTTTTTTTGTTGGAATGGTGACGGCCTCCATCCCGGTTGTTATTTTTCAAGCTGGATAATAACAATCGTTATTTTTGGAAATACTGAAGAAAACTTTTGAATTGATAGTGGAATTCACTCAGGAAGTGATATACTGTGGTTAATCGTTGTTCACGAAGTTCTTTGCTGAAGTTACGGTTTTTACCCTTAAATAAAAGGTGGGTATACAAGCGGTAAGAAACTATTTTGATTTGACGACAGTTTTTCTTTAATGTGGATGTTTACTGTTTTATAGGGTTCTTAGGATTGGTTCTTAGGATTGGTTATTAGGATTGGTTCTTAGGATTGTTTCTTATGATTGGTGCGGGTTCCATTGGTGGGATACTTCTGTTGGAAAATATTCATGGATAATTATGTACGGAGACTACTATCGTCTAAGATACTACCGATTCCTGTTAACGTGTAAAATTACGTTGGAGTGGTAAACCTGATCAAGAAATTTCGCCAGGTGAAAATTTAATTTCAATTCAGTAATTTTGACGTCTGGATTCAAACTGTGAGTGATTTGTTTTCATCTTATTTATTCCGCTGGTATCCTAGCAAATGTAGTTTCGATCAACAGAAATTTGCATTTAAACTGATTACCATAAGAACGACATTTTAGTTTCTGAATCAGTACACTGGTTGTGTCAATATTGGTGTTTGAAAGTTTTCAAGTTTAAGAAATCACTATTTTGCCGTCTTTTTCTTATTTTTTGTTACCGTATTTGTTATCAAATACTTTTTTTTGATATTAACGAAACTTGTTTTATCAATCTCAATACAACTTCAAAATTTCAGTCATTATGTTTTAAATGTCATATGTCAATTATCGAATATGAAATAATTTACTTTATTGTGTTTTAATGCTATAAGTGTCGTATATTAGATTGAGTCGATAATCTCGGTTATTCATTGTGACTCAAATATATGTTTGCGACTGGTCAGTTACGGTTATGCTGTTTCGTACGTTACTTACGCGCATTTTAAGATTTTGACTCGATCTATGAATATGAAAATATTTTATATATTTAACTTTAGTTCATTTTTCCGATAATGTTATCTATAATATTATGTATCTAATTTCTGGTAACGTTTAGTTTGTTTTGGTCGATCAAACACAAATGAGGTTATGTTCTGAATATTCTTTGTATTTGTTGTATTAATGTAATACGATGCTTACGTTTGTCATTTCGTAATTCCAAGTTCAGAGTTGAATAACTATTTTCTCAGATAATAATTGATGCATTACTTTTCTGTTTAAATTGATGAATAGTCGTACTATTTCGCGTTGTTAAAGTTCCGCGAATGTATTGTTTACGCTCGTATGTTTGAGTATCGTATATTTGCGAATTAACGTGTTTACGAATTCTTGTTGTGTCGATATTATGTACCTTTTGAAAGAACTATGAGCAGTGTCGTATTTATCCTGCTATAGTGGTTTTCAATAGTGTCGTGTTTATGTTTGCGACTTCGTATAGTGTCGATATTATGTATCTATTGTAATGGCTATGAGCAGTGTCGTATTTATCCTGCTATAGTGGTTATCAATGGTGTCGTATTTATTAAATTTTACGGTATTGCGTCGTGTACTCAAACATTGTTGAACTAGTACGAACTATAATAATGTTGATACTTTAATTGAAGTTTTATTGATGTTTTGTAACTTTTGCCTATAATTTCCTTAAATAAAACTGACATTTGTTTATGAAGTTATCGTCTCGTTAATGTATTGTTGTTGTGTCGATAAACTTTTGGCTTCCCTCGTATTTTGGATTAAGAGTCGGTGATCCGATCGAGTTTGTATATAACCGTCTCTGGCGCCCATTGAAAATATTAAACAACTATTTATAATTCTTTAACATCTATGTACAACTACGGGTCGGCCAAAAGTCATCTGTTTTTGGGATATTGTCTTAAAAGTATTAAGTTCTAATGGATCCACTCCCTCGCCACTGAAGCTAGCGGCAACCAACCAAAGGGTCGGTAAGTTTTAGGTGTAATAAAATTGGCGCCCAACGTGGGGCTTTGAATACTTTTGAAAAGTATAAAATTGTTGCTATCCAAGCTTTGTATACTTTTGAGAAGTAATAAATTTGGCTGTTCAGCTTGGAGCCTTAAATAATTTCGAGAAGTAACACAATTACGCTATTCAATGTGAGCTTTGAATAATTTCAAATTTAGTAAGTGACGATACCCAACGTAAATTACGAAGTTTGATAAGTTGCCGCTGTCTAACGCAAACTTGTTGATGAATTTTTCAGACAATTTGATTTTGAGGATATAGATAGAGATAATTATTATTGTTTTACCGGATTAGTGCGGTACAAACAATTTTGTTTTGTGTTGTGGTTATTGATGTCGGATTTATTACAAGTTATCTGATTATATTTCATAGTATAGGATTATTTTCGTTTACGTCAAGTCGTGATATTGTCTTTATAGCTGAGAATATTTTTTGTTTATGATGGATCTTGAAAATTCTCTTATTGATCTTCCAAACATGGAAACCGATATGAATATGACTCCTCCAAGTGGTCCTCAGGTTCATACGCTAAATACTGAATGTACAGATGAGGCGACTATGCGATCAATCCCGACTGTACCACGTCGATTGTCTTTGGAAAATAGACAAGGACAAAGTAACGCACCGATAGGAGTACAACACAACCGTCGTGATTCATTGTCGATTATGCATGGAAATTCAGGATACCGTTGTCGACCCATTACGGTTTTTCAGTGGCATCTGACATTTGATGGAGAATTCAGTTCTTTGGGTGTTTGTGCATTCTTAGAGCGGGTACATGAATATCGCATATCTAGACATATTTCGGAAGAAGATTTAAATGGTCACGCTTGTGGAATTTGGCATATTAACGACTTGAAACCAAATTTCGTTGTTGACGATAAGGTAGAATGATATTGTTAATGGTTGTTGTATCTATGAAAGTTACGTTTTTGATTCTGTATTGACGTATTGTAGGTTAATTTTTTTAGTCATACTATTTTACCATTGAAGCACTGACGAAAATATTGTTATTGTGACTTTCTTCTGGCGTACTGGTTAACACCTTGTTGCGATTTAGTTTATTGAATTGGTTGATTTGAAGGACACTCTTTACTTATTTTTTTTTTTGCATAATTGACTCGCTATGGTGCGGATTTTGTGACGGTTTATTTGCTGTCTACGTCAAATGCTTAAGTTTTTTTTTGTGTGTTAACGTGTGTTGTCGATTTAGTTTTAAGGAGCACATTTGACTCGCTAATTTGCGGATTAAGTGATGGTATTGTTGCTGTCCATGTCAAAGTGCATTATTTTGTGTCGTTAGATTTAAGTTGTCGCTTTTGTGTTGATGAGTTTTGGTAGATTAGAGTTTTATTTTGAACTTATGTTCCATGCGTATACAATTCCAAGAATGGCTTTTATCGTTACCTGGTGGTCTTTGGATAAACCTAGGGATTGTAGATCTGTTATAAAATATTCTCTAATGGTTTTTTTTTTAATTACGTCTCCTCTTTCCTTTTATTTAGTTGTTTCGTATTATGACTAAACTAACGAGATATCTGTTGCTAGGTCTATGACTGATGATGTGGCTTTTATCTTAGTCGCCCTATTGTGGTTTTCGAGTGAAGAGTGAGTTCTTTAAGTTATGGAGTGTTGTCTTTCTGCTATTTCAATAATTTTTCTTTCCGGTAAGAGAATTTCTACGAAATTCTCTCCGTACGTAAAGGGGGAATTGTTACGACATAATTGACACAATATTAAATTTGGTAGAATTACAATTTTGTTTTGTCAAAGTAAACTTATTTTTAACGAAGACGAATTTTTAGTTGGTGCTGACCTGGAAATTTTGTATATCTGTTTATGATTTTTTTAAATAGATCCGCGATTGTTTTAGTACTTATGTCTATCGTTCGATGGCGGTGAGTGACTGATTGTCACGTTTTTAATTATTGTTTTGATTCAGACTGCTTTGGAAGTTTCGTTTCTTTTTTTTTTGTTGGAATGGTGACGGCCTCCATCCCGGTTGTTATTTTTCAAGCTGGATAATAACAATCGTTATTTTTGGAAATACTGAAGAAAACTTTTGAATTGATAGTGGAATTCACTCAGGAAGTGATATACTGTGGTTAATCGTTGTTCACGAAGTTCTTTGCTGAAGTTACGGTTTTTACCCTTAAATAAAAGGTGGGTATACAAGCGGTAAGAAACTATTTTGATTTGACGACAGTTTTTCTTTAATGTGGATGTTTACTGTTTTATAGGGTTCTTAGGATTGGTTCTTAGGATTGGTTATTAGGATTGGTTCTTAGGATTGTTTCTTATGATTGGTGCGGGTTCCATTGGTGGGATACTTCTGTTGGAAAATATTCATGGATAATTATGTACGGAGACTACTATCGTCTAAGATACTACCGATTCCTGTTAACGTGTAAAATTACGTTGGAGTGGTAAACCTGATCAAGAAATTTCGCCAGGTGAAAATTTAATTTCAATTCAGTAATTTTGACGTCTGGATTCAAACTGTGAGTGATTTGTTTTCATCTTATTTATTCCGCTGGTATCCTAGCAAATGTAGTTTCGATCAACAGAAATTTGCATTTAAACTGATTACCATAAGAACGACATTTTAGTTTCTGAATCAGTACACTGGTTGTGTCAATATTGGTGTTTGAAAGTTTTCAAGTTTAAGAAATCACTATTTTGCCGTCTTTTTCTTATTTTTTGTTACCGTATTTGTTATCAAATACTTTTTTTTGATATTAACGAAACTTGTTTTATCAATCTCAATACAACTTCAAAATTTCAGTCATTATGTTTTAAATGTCATATGTCAATTATCGAATATGAAATAATTTACTTTATTGTGTTTTAATGCTATAAGTGTCGTATATTAGATTGAGTCGATAATCTCGGTTATTCATTGTGACTCAAATATATGTTTGCGACTGGTCAGTTACGGTTATGCTGTTTCGTACGTTACTTACGCGCATTTTAAGATTTTGACTCGATCTATGAATATGAAAATATTTTATATATTTAACTTTAGTTCATTTTTCCGATAATGTTATCTATAATATTATGTATCTAATTTCTGGTAACGTTTAGTTTGTTTTGGTCGATCAAACACAAATGAGGTTATGTTCTGAATATTCTTTGTATTTGTTGTATTAATGTAATACGATGCTTACGTTTGTCATTTCGTAATTCCAAGTTCAGAGTTGAATAACTATTTTCTCAGATAATAATTGATGCATTACTTTTCTGTTTAAATTGATGAATAGTCGTACTATTTCGCGTTGTTAAAGTTCCGCGAATGTATTGTTTACGCTCGTATGTTTGAGTATCGTATATTTGCGAATTAACGTGTTTACGAATTCTTGTTGTGTCGATATTATGTACCTTTTGAAAGAACTATGAGCAGTGTCGTATTTATCCTGCTATAGTGGTTTTCAATAGTGTCGTGTTTATGTTTGCGACTTCGTATAGTGTCGATATTATGTATCTATTGTAATGGCTATGAGCAGTGTCGTATTTATCCTGCTATAGTGGTTATCAATGGTGTCGTATTTATTAAATTTTACGGTATTGCGTCGTGTACTCAAACATTGTTGAACTAGTACGAACTATAATAATGTTGATACTTTAATTGAAGTTTTATTGATGTTTTGTAACTTTTGCCTATAATTTCCTTAAATAAAACTGACATTTGTTTATGAAGTTATCGTCTCGTTAATGTATTGTTGTTGTGTCGATAAACTTTTGGCTTCCCTCGTATTTTGGATTAAGAGTCGGTGATCCGATCGAGTTTGTATATAACCGTCTCTGGCGCCCATTGAAAATATTAAACAACTATTTATAATTCTTTAACATCTATGTACAACTACGGGTCGGCCAAAAGTCATCTGTTTTTGGGATATTGTCTTAAAAGTATTAAGTTCTAATGGATCCACTCCCTCGCCACTGAAGCTAGCGGCAACCAACCAAAGGGTCGGTAAGTTTTAGGTGTAATAAGTTGTGTCCCCCTGTCGATTATTCAACCCCCCAAAGTTTCAAATTTCTAACATAAAAGGCAAAACAATGAAATTCTAGGACACTCGGTTATACGAAAAGTAGTTTTGTATTTTGTTTATTGACGCTATTGAGATGAAATAACAGTATCTAACATGTTACTTTAGAACTGTTACTGGAAAAGAACCGGTTCTAAAAATAACAATTTTGATAATTATGTTGTTCAGTAATAACAGTCCTTAAAGAACAGCTGGTATTTTTTGCCATACCCACTTAAAAATACCTACTTTCCACGTCATTTTAAAAAATTCTGACAGCTCATTTGCGTCGCCATTTTTCCTTCCACAGTGTGCCGCGAAGTTCATGCAAGTAAGTAAGAGAGGCGCACGCAGGCGTATAGAGCAAATAAACAGAAGTTGCTATGGCAACCGTTCTGCGCTAGCGCGGAAAATAAAGCATTTTCCGCACACCTGCTTGTTAAATGACTCATTAAAGGCCGCTATACATACATCGAAAGTAGCTATTTTGTAGTGAGTATGGCAAAAAATAAATTACACGAACAATGATACCAGGAATAAGAATATTTTATGTATTCCCAATCACAAATACACGATTTCTTAAAGTATTAATTACAATAGTTATATTTTATAATAAAATTCCAGATTGTTTTAAAAATTTACTTTTTTCGAATTACAAAAAAACATTATGTAATTTTTTTATTGAGAGGCTAGACCGTTGTACTCTATAGATAAGTTATTAAATGAGCACTAATAATTTTTTATATTTATTTAATATTATGTATTTATTTCATATTATAGTTGTATTATTTATTTGTATGCCTCTCTGAGACCAACTGGAAAAGAAATAAATTGAATTGAATATGTTACGATGACAACTGATTTCTGAGAAGTAAATTCAACACTTTCAAGCTCAACAGTATAACGAAAGCTAGTGAAAACTACCAAGACGTCTTAAAATAGAAACTTTGTGTCACATTATACGACCGGAGTCTTAAAATGCATGGCAGCAAATGACTTCAGGAAATGCATTTTATCGAAGATGTAGTGCAACGATTTATGTTCCTTAATATTTTAACGCAAAAATTACTACTTATCGCTGAGAAATTGAACCTTAAAGTAACATACTGTAACAAAACTCGTTGGTAACTTTGGTAAATATTTTATTTATCTATTCTTTCACAACAGTGACAACCGTTTACATGCTTTGGACAATTATCGTTCCTCACTTTATTCACTGTTCGCTTTTTGTCTATT